>JAVKPL010007211.1:0-29044 GCA_032173675.1 Gastrolobium villosum | reverse complement strand
AAAATGAGAACAAAGTACAATCTCCATTCAATTGCATAAAGAGGCCGAACACAGGTAAGTAAATGGGGTTCGTACTTCCAAATTTATTTTCATCCTACACTTCTAACTGATTTATTATACTTTAATATCAATAGTTTTCTGCCTTATATTTTACTCTAACAGTTACATAACATGTGACTTAATCCCAATGTCACTTGGGCGTACAACTTCTATTTTAAAACTGTCATCTTAAAAGTCCCATGCATACAGGTTCCACTTGTACAGCCGATCACCTAGGAGCTTAACATGGTTAATTATACACATGTTCTCCACGGTTTAGGAGGGTGATAATGAGATCTATCATGCTGCCTAAAATAGTTCCTAGCGCATACAGGGGTTGGTTCACCAACTAGGTGCTTACAAGTTTTATTTACAAACACTACCAATACCACTTAGACATGATTCATATAATCTTCAGCCTGCTTTATATATATTCTTTTAAGCATATGCAAAGCCTATCAACTTTTTTAACACATGCAAGTCCCACTAAACATTCCTAATCCGAGGGCAATCCAATAAGATTAATGGGAGCTATTTCCAAGCTCTCAATTAGATTCTCTAGTGCTTACAAGCATCAAGTCCCTGAAGTTTCCAACGGCAGAAAGCAAAGGAGAGGGAGGACAAACGTCTTCTCCTAGAGTAAATTAAAAGGCCGAATCAGAGGGGAAAAATGAGAGAGTTTAGTTTCAGATTCCTACCTTTCGTGTGTTCCCAAGCTGCTCCCCAAATCAGTCCAAGCTCGCCAACCAGAAGAGGGGTAGTACTTTAACCTTCCCACTATAAAACCAATGAGCACATAAAGAACAGCCCTCTCTTGCTCTCATGAGCCGAAATCAGGAAGCAAGTAAGATGTGAACTACTCACTTGTTCTTGCATGCAATGGAAGGTAAGTCAGAATTTTTTTTTTAAGGATGAAGGTCTTCCTTGTCCGAAGTCATGCTTGAGGCTGCATGCAGGAGAGTTCCATTAGGAGCCAAAAGAAGTAATCTGCATGCTATTGAATCTCCTCATCAAGTCGAGGAGGAAAAGATGAACGAGGGAGTAGGAAGTTTCTACACCACTATGAATGGAAGAACACTACTGGACAAGAAAATAGGAAGGATGGACTCATATTGTGCTCTCCTTGGCCGCTGCCACTCCTCCAAACCATGCAGAGAAGGGAGTGGAAGATGTGTGTGTTTGGTTCTCATGTTTCCTTTCCAAAAACATGCTGCTTAAGGAAAGGAATGAGAGGAGGAACAGCGGTCTTAAGTTCAGCCGACAGAGATAGAGTGGTGGAGAGATGATTTCCGATTTATATCCTCATGCATGTACCCACAAGTTTCAAAATCGGTTTACAGCAAACAGCCACCAAGGGTTCCGTTAAAATTCTCATGCTCCTAGCAGGTCTTCAAGGCTACGAAATCTGGTGAAGGTTGGCAAGGATGTACGAACACTATACTTTCTTGGTTTGAGTTTGACCGTGCACAAGTGAGGCAAAAAGGTTGGTGCTAGGCTTGGGTCGCGTCTGCATGCAGTGGAGGGAAACATCAAACTGAGCCATATCAAGTGCAGCAAGGAGAGAGACTTGATAAGAGTTGGCTCAGGAGAAAGAATAAAAAAAAGGACGAACACATCAGCTCCTAGTTGGTGGACGTTCGGCCAAATGTAGAAGAAGAGAATAATGGAGACTTAGGTGCTGATTCTTCTTTGGGCTCTTGACTTAGGTGGGGTGCTGGAGGGAATGAAAATGGCATGCAAGCTGTGTGACTAAGAAGGAGAGGTGAGCTGGGTTTTGATCCTAAATCAAGATAACAGTCGGTCCTTGTTTGGGTCTTGGGTGTGCGTATGGAATGAGAGGTATGGGGAGATAACACTGATTAGAAGTCTCGACCATTAACCAGAAAAGAACTCTGGTTTCTTCCCATTAAGCGTACAGGGAGGATGATGAGTTGAAAGAGTAAGGTTAGCTTGAGACTCATTAGAAAGTAGGCATCCAGATTTCACCACTCATCCACTAGTCGTTCGGTGAAGGGAAGCAAGGGGCTAGGTTTGATTCAATGGAAAGGGGATGAGTAGGTTGGATTTTATTTGAGTTCCCACACTAAGCGCATGGAAGGAAGAAGAGGGTGATGAACTATTGCACAATCTGAACCTATGCCCAGCAAATAAAAAGAAACAGATTTGGTGTCCTAGAAGTGCGCAAGTAGAGAGGTGAGGAGGAGAAAAACGTGGCAGACATGCAAGAGAAAGGACAAGGTAGATGGCACACATGCAGAGCCATGAAGAGCTAGGTGGCTTTCATGCAAAGGAGAGGGGGATAAGGTGGCGCACATGCAGTAAATAGGAAGCTAAGTGGCATGCACAGGCTGAAATGTGCAGCCTAAGTGGATTTGGTTACTGCAAAAGCAAGTCAGACTTTTCACCTTTTGCTTCTCATTATGCGCACAGGGAGATGATGAGAAGGTGGCGTGACTTAAGGTTGCCTTGAGACACAAGCCATCAGCTTGCTCTCTGCCCAAGGTAGCGCAAGAATCAAAGAATAAAGGGTTGGCTACAAGAGATAACAAGGCTGATTGCTTTGGCTACTATTACAAGTAATTGCAACTTTCCTCCTGTACTTGGTGCGCCCAGGGAGGATAAGAATGGACAGGTGGCTACTAAAGAATAATCTGAAGATTACCTTGAATAAAGAAAAGGCAATACTAGAGCATTATGGCTCCCACTCACGGACAAGTGGCCAGCGCCCTTCTAGTGAAAAGACCCAAAGAGAGATGTCCAAGGGCTGACCTATTTTATGTGCGTACAACCTACTACTTCACCTATCACATACCTTCTAATTTTAATTTTGGTGCAAACTAAAGCCTTTATATGTTATGATTAAATTAACTCCATTCCCTTTTAACTAGAGTTTGAGTTCTTAAAATAATTACATTCAAACACTCACTCCTAATTATGCGGGATGTTACAGTATGGCTGCAGGGCAGGGGGCAAATGCCCATACAAGATCTGAAAAGGTGTGGTTCCAATTGAGGACTGAAAGGAAGAATTGTATGAGAACTGAGCCCACCGTAAATATTGTGCCCAACTCTTTGGACTTTCCATGGTGAGATTTGACCTTCCAAGGCATCAGGATGATTGGCAGTGCTGAAATGGAGGCGAGTCCCACTCAAACTGGAAAGCTCTTGCCAAAATTTGCTAAGGAACACCCGATCTCGGTCAGATACAATGGAACGGGGAATCCATGATGTCGGCAAACGTCCGAGACAAACACTGATGCTACCTTTGAAGCTGTAAAATTCCCAATCAGAGCCGAGAAGAGGGCGTACTTTGAAAGTTGATCGACCACTACCATTATGGCTGTTTTGCCGTCGGATGGAGGTAGGCCATTGATGAAATCCATCGATAAGTCCTCCCAGACCGCGTAGGGGATTGACAAAGGCTGCAGGAGTCCAGCAGGGGAGAGGGGCTGATATTTGGTGACCTGACATATGGGGAAGGTGCGCACAAACTCTTGCACATCATGTTTCAGATTGGGCCAATAATAATGGGTGGAGAGTCCATGCAGCGTTTTATGTATTCCACTATGTCCTCCAATGACCGTGGAATGGAAGTTATGCAGCATGGTGACCTTCATGTCCGAGTTGCTGGCAAAGACTATTCGGCCCTTGTAGAATATCAACCCTTCTTTCAGAGTGTAATGTTCAAAGCCGTCTTGATGTTCAGCAATAGCTGTGGATATGCGTACCAACTCTGGATTGCTCTTTGACTTCAGCCTTTAGTGAGTCCAACAGAGGATTGATTAGAGTTGACATAGCCAGTAGTAGTGGTTGCTCACCAGCTTTATCCTTCTCCCATTCATGTACGCGGGATAAGGCGTCTGCTACTTTATTGCTGGCACCATGGTAATACTCTATTGTATAATCATATCCCAATAATTTCACCAAAAATCGTTGTTGTTCAGGAGTCTGAATGACTTGAGCCATGAGCTCCCTTATACTGTGCTGGTCAGTTCTGATTGTGAATTTTCTTCCTAACAGGTATTGGCGGAACTTGGCGACTCCTTCAGTTATAGCAAATAATTCTCGCACGTAGGTTGACGAATGCTGCATCTTGGGAGATAATTTGCGGCTGAAGTAGGCAATGGGCTTATTTTCTTGGCTGAGGACTGCTCCAACTCCGATCCCCGAAGCATCAGTGGTAAGGACAAAGGGTTTGCTGAAATCTGGTAAGGCGAGCACTGGTGGATTTGACAACACCTCCTTCAATTGTTGCATGGCTTGAGTGGCACTTGGATTCCACCTGAAAGCATCTTTCTGGAGCAATGTTGTGAGTGGTGCTGCAATTTGGGAAAATCCTTTAACGCATTTTCTGTAATATCCAGCTAGTCCCAAGAAGCCGCGCAATTGCTTTACTGTTTTAGGTTCTTGCCATTCCATGATGGCTCGAATTTTGTTCCCATCGGGCCTCACACCTATAGCCCCCACCACATGTCCTAAGTACTCCACCTCCGGTTGGCCAAAGGAACATTTTTCACGTTATGCAAATGCATATAAGCCTATTATATGGGGGGAGGAGGCATAGGCTCCAAAGATTCATTAAAAATCAACCCTTCCATGAAATCCAATGAGACTTGGAGAGGATGTTGGATATATTTAAGCATGGATGCTTCCAAAAAACCAGATCAAGATTCGGTGCCTGGGTACGATTTTCCATTTTTTCAGATTTTCTCAAATTAAGCCTATTGAAAAATTAAAATTAAATTAATCCCATGGAGAAAAATCATGAGACTTTGGGAATAGTAAGATATTGTTTTTCCAAGCATGCTTGTGAAAAATCAGATCCAAATTCAATTTCTAGGTCCGAATTTGGACTTCTTCCTCCTCAGAAAAAAGGTATTTACTTGTGCAAAACCGGCAACTGCATATAAGGCTATTATAGGGGGAACAGCTGCCTCCCTTCCCACGCCCGCGGTGGGCTGTGCACCTGGTGCCCGATGAGATGCCCCGGATGGTTGAATTAGTGCCCCAGGAGGCGCGCCTGGTGCCTGATGTGGTGCCCCGACCGCCAGGCATGGTGCACCTTATGCTTGAGTCGGTGCCTGACGAGGTGCATGGTGCACCACGGCTCATTCTGGTGCACCGCAGCTATCCCATGGTGCACCACCACGACTCATTCTGGTGCACCATGCTAAGCCCATGGAGCACCACGACTCATTCTGGAGCACCACGGCTATCCCATGGTGCACCACGGCTATCCCATGGTGCACCACGGCTCATTCTGGAGCACCGTGGCTATCCCATGGTGCACCACGGCTCATTCTGGTGCACCCCGGCTAGCCGATGGTGCACTGCGGCTCATTCTGGTGCACCACGACTAGCCCATGGTGCACCACGGTTCATTCTAGTGCGCTGCGGCTAGCCTACGGTGCACCACGGCTCATTCTGGTGCACCCCAGCTCATTATGGTGCAACGTGGCTAGCCCATGGTGCATCACGGCTCATTCTGGTGTACCTCGGCTAGCCCATGGTGCACCACGGATCATTCTGGTGCACCGCGGCTATCCCATGGTGCACCATGGCTCATTTGGGTGCACTGTAGCTAGCCCATGGTGCACCACGGCTCATTCTGGTGCATCGTCGCTAGCCCATGGTGCACCACGACTCATTCTGGTGCACTGCGGCTAGCCCATGGTGCACCACGGCTCATTCTGGTGCATCGTGGCTAGCCCAAGGTGCACCACGGCTCATTCTTGTGCACACTGGCGCATTGTGGTGCACCACGACTCATTCTGTTGCACCGCGGCTAGCCCATGGTGCACCACGGCTCATTCTGGTGCACCGCGGCTCATTCTGGTGCACCCCGGCTCATTCTGGTGCACCGCGGCTAGCCCATGGTGCACCCCGGCTCATTCTGGTGTACCGCGGCTAGCCCATGGTGCACCACGGCTCTTTCTGGTACACCAAAGCTCATTCTAGTGTGCCGCGGCTAGCCCATGGTGAACCACGGTAAATCGTGGTGCACCACGGCTAGCCCATGTTGCATCGCGGCTAGCCCATGGTGCACCGTGGCTAGCCCATGGTGCACCGCGGCTAGCCCATGGTGCATCATGGCTCATTCTGGTGCACCAATGCTCATTCCGGTGCACCGCGGCTAGACCATGGTGCACCACGGCTCATTCCGGTGCACCGCGGCTAGCCCATGGTGCACCACGGCTCATTCTGATGCACCGCGGCTAGCCCGAGTTGCACCACGGCTTATTCTGGTGCACCATAGCTCATTCTGGTGGACCGCGGCAAGCCCATGGTGCACCACCGCTCATTCTGGTGCACCGCGGCTAGCCCATGGTGCACCACGCCTCATTGTGGTGCACCACGCCTTATTCCGGTGCGCCGCGGCTACACCATGGTGCACGACGGCTCATTCGGGTGCACCATAGCTCATTCCGGTGCACCTCGGCTAGCCCATGGTGCACCACGGCTCATTCTGGGGCACCGCGGCTAGCCCATGGTGCACCACGGCTCATTCTGGTGCACCGCGACTCATTCTGGTGCGCCATTGTTCATTCTGGTGCACCAATGTTCATTCTGGTGCACCCCGGCTCATTCTGGTGCACCGCGGCTATCCCATGGTGCACCACGGCTCATTCTGGTGCTCCCCGGCTCATTCTGGTGCACCGTGGCTAGCCTACGGTGCACCACGACTCTTTCAGGTACACCAAAGCTCATTCTTGTGTGCCGCGGCTACCCCATGGTGAACCACGGCTAGCCCATGGTGCACAGCTGCTAGCCCATGGTGCACCGCGGCTAGCCCATGGTGCTCCGCGTCTAGCCCATGGTGCACCATGGCTCATTCTGGTGCACCACGGCTTATTTTGGTGCACCGCGGCTAGCCCATGGTGCACCACGGCTCATTCCGGTGCACCGCGGCTAGCCCACGGTGCACCACGGCTTATTCTGGTGCACGACGGCTCATTCTGGTGCACCGCGGCTAGCCCATGGTGCACCACAACTCATTTTGATGCACCGCGGCTAACCCATGTTGCACGACGGCTCATTCGAGTGCACCATAGCTCATTCTGTTGCACCGCGGCTCATTCTGGTGCACCTCGGCTAGCCCATGGTGCACCACGGCTCATTTTGGGGCACCGCGGCTATCCCATGGTGCACCACGGATCATTCTGGTGCACCGTGGCTAGCCAATAGTCCACCACGCCTCATTCTGGTGCACCGCGGCTAGCCCATGGTGCACCCCGGCTCATTCTGGTGCACTGCGGCTCCTTCTGGTGCACCCCATGACAAAGTCCCTTGTCCAACCAGCTTCTTTTCTGACTTTCTTTCCTCTTCTTATGACTTGGTCTTGGTCCTCTCTCCCAGTGGTTCCATCTTCTCCTACCTGCTCTCCTTGTTCCCCTCCGAGCCTTCCTCCACCACCTTCATGATTGAGGTTCATATCATTTCCCCCATCCCTTAAAAACTCGATCTTGCCCTCAAAGATCGAACTGTGGGTACGCCTCGCTAAAGTCAGCGACTGATACCCAAGAGGCATCCTCCAAGGCTAGTCCTTTCCATTGTACCAAGATCAGCAGATCAGACCCCTTTCCGGTCGTCACCGTGCGAGAACGCACGATTGCTAGTGGTTCGATCACCGGATGGTTCTCCCAAGTGGTCTCCGGCAAGGCTTGGGGGTGAAAGAATGAGTTTTGACGAAATGCTTTGAGCAACGACACATGGAAGACCGGGTGTATACGAGATCCGGTTGGAAGTGCTAAGCGGTAGGTCACCTGGCCGATCCGCTCCGTAACTGGGAAGGGACCATAATATCGACGGCGCAGCTTGGAGTATGTCTGGTTGCGCACCGATTTCTGCCTGTATGGTTGGAGTTTGACCAAGACTTGGTCACCGACAGCAAAGTGGACATCCCGGCGGTGCTTGTCAGCTTAATTCTTCATACGCTGACGGGTACGATCCGAATAATTGCGTCCCTCTGTATCAGAAGATTGTCCACCGCTTCAATAGGGACGTTCCTCCATCGTATGGCTGCAGGGCAGGGGGCAAATGCCCATACAAGATCTGAAAAGGTGTGGTTCCAATTGAGGAGTGAAAGGAAGAATTGTATGAGAACTCAGCCCAACGTAAATATTGTGCCCAACTCTTTGGACTTTCCATGGTGAGATTTGACCTTCCAAGGCATCAGGATGATTGGCAGTGCTGAAATGGAGGCGAGTCCCACTCAAACTGGAAAGCTCTTGCCAAAATTTGCTGAGGAACACCCGATCTCGGTCAGATACAATGGAACGGGGAATCCATGATGTCGGCAAACGTCCGAGACAAACACTGATGCTACCTTTGAAGCTGTAAAATTCCCAATCAGAGCCGAGAAGAGGGCGTACTTTGAAAGTCGATCGACCACTACCATTATGGCTGTTTTGCCGTCGGATGGAGGTAGGCCATTGATGAAATCCATCGATAAGTCCTCCCAGACCGCGTAGGGGATTGACAAAGGCTGCAGGAGTCCAGCAGGGGAGAGGGGCTGATATTTGGTGACCTGACATATGGGGAAGGTGCGCACAAACTCTTGCACATCATGTTTCAGATTGGGCCAATAATAATGGGTGGAGAGTCCATGCAGCGTTTTATGTATTCCACTATGTCCTCCAATGACCGTGGAATGGAAGTTATGCAGCATGGTGACCTTCATGTCCGAGTTGCTGGCAAAGACTATTCGGCCCTTGTAGAATATCAACCCTTCTTTCAGAGTGTAATGTTCAAAGCCGTCTTGATGTTCAGCAATAGCTGTGGATATGCGTACCAACTCTGGATTGCTCTTTGACTTCAGCCTTTAGTGAGTCCAACAGAGGATTGATTAGAGTTGACATAGCCAGTAGTAGTGGTTGCTCACCAGCTTTATCCTTCTCCCATTCATGTACGCGGGATAAGGCGTCTGCTACTTTATTGCTGGCACCAGGGTAATACTCTATTGTATAATCATATCCCAATAATTTCACCAAAAATCGTTGTTGTTCAGGAGTCTGAATGACTTGAGCCATGAGCTCCCTTATACTGTGCTGGTCAGTTCTGATTGTGAATTTTCTTCCTAACAGGTATTGGCGGAACTTGGCGACTCCTTCAGTTATAGCAAATAATTCTCGCACGTAGGTTGACGATTGCTGCATCTTGGGAGATAATTTGCGGCTGAAGTAGGCAATGGGCTTATTTTCTTGGCTGAGGACTGCTCCAACTCCGATCCCCGAAGCATCAGTGGTAAGGACAAAAGGTTTGCTGAAATCTGGTAAGGCGAGCACTGGTGGATTTGACAACACCTCCTTCAATTGTTGCATGGCTTGAGTGGCACTAGGATTCCACCTGAAAGCATCTTTCTGGAGCAATGTTGTGAGTGGTGCTGCAATTTGGGAAAATCCTTTAACGAATTTTCTGTAATATCCAGCTAGTCCCAAGAACCCGCGCAATTGCTTTACTGTTTTAGGTTCTTGCCATTCCATGATGGCTCGAATTTTGTTCCCATCGGGCCTCACACCTATAGCCCCCACCACATGTCCTAAGTACTCCACCTCCGGTTGGCCAAAGGAACATTTTTCACGTTATGCAAATGCATATAAGCCTATTATATGGGGGGAGGAGGCATAGGCTCCAAAGATTCATTAAAAATCAACCCTTCCATGAAATCCAATGAGACTTGGAGAGGATGTTGGATATATTTAAGCATGGATGCTTCCAAAAAACCAGATCAAGATTCGGTGCCTGGGTACGATTTTCCATTTTTTCAGATTTTCTCAAATTAAGCCTATTGAAAAATTAAAATTAAATTAATCCCATGGAGAAAAATCATGAGACTTTGGGAATAGTAAGATATTGTTTTTCCAAGCATGCTTGCGAAAAATCAGATCGAAATTCAATTTCTAGGTCCGAATTTGGACTTCTTCCTCCTCAGAAAAAAGGTATTTACTTGTGCAAAACCGGCAACTGCATATAAGGCTATTATAGGGGGAACAGCTGCCTCCCTTCCCACGCCCGCGGTGGGCTGTGCACCTGGTGCCCGATGAGATGCCCCGGATGGTTGAATTAGTGCCCCAGGAGGCGCGCCTGGTGCCTGATGTGGTGCCCCGACCGCCAGGCATGGTGCACCTTATGCTTGAGTCGGTGCCTGACGAGGTGCATGGTGCACCACGGCTCATTCTGGTGCACCGCAGCTATCCCATGGTGCACCACCACGACTCATTCTGGTGCACCATGCTAAGCCCATGGAGCACCACGACTCATTCTGGAGCACCGCGGCTATCCCATGGTGCACCACGGCTATCACCTCGGCTATGGTGCACCACGGCTCATTCTGGAGCACCGTGGCTATCCCATGGTGCACCACGGCTCATTCTGGTGCACCCCGGCTAGCCGATGGTGCACTGCGGCTCATTCTGGTGCACCGCGACTAGCCCATGGTGCACCACGGTTCATTCTAGTGCGCTGCGGCTAGCCTACGGTGCACCACGGCTCATTCTGGTGCACCCCAGCTCATTATGGTGCAACGCGGCTAGCCCATGGTGCACCACGGCCCATGGTGCATCACGGCTCATTCTGGTGTACCTCGGCTAGCCCATGATGCACCACGGATCATTCTGGTGCACCGCAGCTATCCCATGGTGCACCACGGCTCATTTTGGTGCACTACAGCTAGCCCATGGTGCACCACGGCTCATTCTGGTGCATCGTAGCTAGCCAATGGTGCACCACGACTCATTCTGGTGCACTGCGGCTAGCCCATGGTGCACCACGGCTCATTCTTGTGCACACTGGCGCATTCTGGTGCACCACGACTCATTCTGGGGCACCGCGGCTAGCCCATGGTGCACCACGGCTCTTTCTGGTGCACCGCGGCTCATTCTGGTGCACCAATGCTCATTCTGGTGCACCCCAGCTCATTCTGGTGCACCGCGGCTATCCCATGGTGCACCACGGCTCATTCAGGTGCACCCCGGCTCATTCTGGTGTACCGTGACTAGCCCATGGTGCACCACGGCTTTTTCTGGTACACCAAAGCTCATTCTAGTGTGCCGCGGCTAGCCCATGGTGAACCACGGTAAATCGTGGTGCACCACGGCTAGCCCATGTTGCATCGCGGCTAGCCCATGGGGCACCGCGGCTAGCCCATGGCGCAGCATGGCTCATTCTGGTGCACCAATGCTCATTCCGGTGCACCGCGGCTAGACCATGGTGCACCACGGCTCATTCCGGTGCACCGCGGCTAGCCCATGGTGCACCACGGCTCATTCTGATGCACCGCGGCTAGCCCAAGGTGCACCACGGCTTATTCTGGTGCACCATAGCTCATTCTGGTGGACCGCGGCAAGCCCATGGTGCACCACCGCTCATTCTGGTGCACCGCGGCTAGCCCATGGTGCACCACGGCTCATTGTGGTGCACCACGCCATATTCCGGTGCACCGCGGCTACACCATGGTGCACGACGGCTCATTTGGGTGCACCATAGCTCATTCCGGTGCACCTCGGCTAGCCCATGGTGCACCAGGGCTCATTCTGGGGCACCGTGGCTAGCCCATGGTGCACCACGGCTCATTCTGGTGCACCGCGACACATTCTGGTGCGCCATTGTTCATTCTGGTGCACCAATGTTCATTCTGGTGCACCCCGGCTCATTCTGGTGCACCGCGGCTATCCCATGGTGCACCACGGCTCATTCTGGTGCTCCCCGGCTCATTCTGGTGCACCGTTGCTAGCCTACGGTGCTCCACGGCTCTTTCAGGTACACCAAAGCTCATTCTCGTGTGCCGCAGCTACCCCATGGTGAACCACGGCTAGCCCATGGTGCACCGCGGCTAGCCCATGGTGCACCGTGGCTAGCCCATCGTGCACCGCTGCTAGCCCATGGTGCATCGCTGCTAGCCCATGGTGCTCCGCGTCTAGCCCATGGTGCACCATGGCTCATTCTGGTGCACCGCTGCTAGCCCACGGTGCACCACGGCTTATTCTGGTGCACGGCGGCTTATTCTGGTGCACCGCGGCTAGCCCATGGTGCACCACAACTCATTCTGATGCACCGCGGCTAGCCCGAGGTGCACCACGGCTCATTCTGGTGCACCACAGCTCATTCTGGTGGACCGCGACTAGCCCATGGTGCACCACGGCTTATTCTGGTGCACCGCGGCTAACCCATGGTGCACGACGGCTCATTCGAGTGCACCATAGCTCATTCTAGTGCGTTGCGGCTAGCCTACGGTGCACCACGGCTCATTCTGGTGCACCCCAGCTCATTATGGTGCAACGTGGCTAGCCCATGGTGCACCACGGCTCATTCTGGTGTACCTCGGCTACCCCATGGTGCACCATGGATCATTCTGGTGCACCGCGGCTATCCCATGGTGCACCACGGCTCATTTTGGTGCACTGCAGCTAGCCCATGGTGCACCACGGCTCATTCTGGTGCATCGTAGCTAGCCCATGGTGCACCACGACTCATTCTGGTGCACTGCGGCTAGCCCATGGTGCACCACGACTCATTCTGGTGCACTGCGGCTAGCCCATGGTGCACCACGGCTCATTCTGGTGCATCGTGGCTAGCCCAAGGTGCACCACGGCTCATTCTTGTGCACACTGGCGCATTCTGGTGCACCACGACTCATTCTGGGGCACCGCGGCTAGCCCATGGTGCACCACGGCTCTTTCTGGTGCACCGCGGCTCATTCTGGTGCACCAATGCTCATTCTGGTGCACCCCAGCTCATTCTGGTGCACCGTGGCTATCCCACGGTGCACCACGGCTCATTCAGGTGCACCCCGGCTCATTCTGGTGTACCGCGGCTAGCCCATGGTGCACCACGGCTCTTTCTGGTACACCAAAGCTCATTCTAGTGTGCCGCGGCTAGCCCATGGTGAACCACGGTAAATCATGGTGCACCACGGCTAGCCCATGTTGCATCGCGGCTAGCCCATGGTGCACCGCGGCTAGCCCATGGTGCATCATGGCTCATTCTGGTGCACCAATGCTCATTCCGGTGCACCGCGGCTAGACCATGGTGCACCACGGCTCATTCCGGTGCACCGCGGCTAGACCATGGTGCACCACGGCTCATTCCGGTGCACCGCGGCTAGCCCATGGTGCACCACGGCTCATTCTGATGCACCGCGGCTAGCCCGAGGTGCACCACGGCTTATTCTGGTGCACCATAGCTTATTCTGGTGGACCGCGGCAAGCCCATGGTGCACCACCGCTCATTCTGGTGCACCGCGGCTAGCCCATGGTGCACCACGGCTCATTGTGGTGCACCACGCCTTATTCCGGTGCACCGCGGCTACACCATGGTGCACGACGGCTCATTCAGGTGCACCATAGCTCATTCCGGTGCACCTCGGCTAGCCCATGGTGCACCTCGGCTAGCCCATGGTGCACCACGGCTCATTCTAGGGCACCGCGGCTAGCCCATGGTGCACCACGGCTCATTCTGGTGCACCGCGACTCATTCTGGTGCGCCATTGTTCATTCTGGTGCACCAATGTTCATTCTGGTGCACCCCGGCTCATTCTGGTGCACCGCGGCTATCCCATGGTGCACCACGGCTCATTCTGGTGCTCCCCGGCTCATTCTGGTGCACCGTGGCTAGCCTACGGTGCACCACGGCTCTTTCAGGTACACCAAAGCTCATTCTCGTGTGCCGCGGCTACCCCATGGTGAACCACGGCTTGCCCATGGTGCACCGCGGCTAGCCCATGGTGCACCGCTGCTAGCCCATGGTGCACCGCGGCTAGCCCATGGTGCTCCGCGTCTAGCCCATGGTGCACCATGGCTCATTCTGGTGCACCACGGCTGATTCCGGTGCACCACGGCTAGCCCAGGGTTCACCACGGCTCATTCCGGTGCACCGCGGCTAGCCCACGATGCACCACGGCTTATTCTGGTGCACGGCGGCTCATTCTGGTGCACCGCGGCTAGCCCATGGTGCACCACGGCTTATTCCGGTGCACCGCGGCTATCCCATGGTGCACCGCGGATCATTCTGGTGCACCGTGGCTAGCGAATAGTCCACCACGCCTCATTCTGGTGCACCGCGGCTAGCCCATGGTGCACCCCGGCTTATTCTGGTGCACCCCGGCTCATTCTGGTGCACTGCGGCTCCTTCTGGTGCATTGCGGCTCCTTCTGGTGCACCCCATGACAAAGTCCCTTGTCCAACCAGCTTCTTTTCTGACTTTCTTTCCTCTTCTTATGACTTGGTCTTGGTCCTCTCTCCCAGTGGTTCCATCTTTTCCTACCTGCTCTCCTTGTTCCCCTCCGAGCCTTCCTCCACCACCTTCATGATTGAGGTTCATATCATTTCCCCCATCCCTTAAAAACTCGATCTTGCCCTCAAAGATCGAACTGTGGGTACGCCTCGCTAAAGTCAGCGACTGATACCCAAGAGGCATCCTCCAAGGCTAGTCCTTTCCATTGTACCAAGATCAGCAGATCAAACCCCTTTCCGGTCGTTACGTGCGAGAACGCACGATTGCTAGTGGTTCGATCACCGGATGGTTCTCCCAGAAATCTCACCATGTGCCCCAGAATGAGTCGTGATGCACCATGGGCTAGTCGTAGTGCACTAGAATGAGCCTTGGTGCTCCATGGGCTAGCCGCAGTGCACCAGAATGAGCCGTGGTGCCCCAGAATGAGTCGTGGTGGACCATGGGCTAGCCGCGGTGCACCAGAATGAGCCATGGTGCACCATGGGCTAGCCGTGGTGCTCCAGAATTAGCTGTGGTACACCATGGGCTAGGCGCGTTGCACAAAATGAGCCGGGGTGCGCTAGAATGAGCCGTGGTGCACCATTGGCTAGCCGCAGTGCTCTAGAATAAGCTGTGGTGCACCATGGGCTAGCCGCGGTGCACCAGAATCAGCCGTGGTGCACCAGAATGAGTCGTGGTGCACCATGGGCTAGCCGTGGTCCACCAGAATGAGTTATGGTGCAACAGAATGAGCCGTGTGCGCCATTGAATAGCAGCGGTGAATCAAAATGTGTCGGGGCGCACCATGTGAAAGTAAACTGGCCTTTGAAGGCCGATGCATGTAAGGTGTAAAACAAAAATTTTACTGCGGAACATACATGCACTCATAGATTCATGCTTTAAGACAGCATGATGTTACCTTGTTTTGGCCTGATCAATCAGGGAGATGAGATGTTAGGCTTGAAGGGTTCAAACCCTCTAATGGTGATCCACACCACCGTTCGTCTATGATGCAAGAACTCTTTCTTGAAAGCCACCAGATGAACACCACAATGAGGCTTGCTATGCGCACAAGTGGTGAGGGTGGATGCTAGGTATCCTGTTTGGAAAGGTGTACTGAGCTACCCTACAGAATGGTGCATAGAGGAGGAGAGTTGGCTTGGTTTTCCAATGAAACCTAAGGTGAGGAACATGTCTATTTATGCGCACCCTTTGGAGAGGAGGAGGGAATTCATTCATTCAAAATGAAAAACAAACTTTCAAATTTCTTTGAAAGTTGCGCATGAAACAGTGTGATAAGGTGGAGCTGTTGCAAAACAAACTTTGCCAACAACCTCCAATCTTATCCACATGAATTTAAATTCAAATTAATTTAAACTTAAATTCATAAACTATCATATAGTATATAGTTTTCATGCGCATAATTCAGCCCTATAAAGGGTCCAAATACATTGAGCAGTTGCATTCAAAATTTGAATCAACTTACCCACTGATTCCCTCAACCACCAAATCTGAATGGAGGTTTGTTTTAAGTGATAAGATAACACTATTATCACTTAAAAGTGGCGCACCAAACAGCCTAGGGAGAGCCTCCAAAGATGCTTCTTCATCCAAGGAATATGCTCCAATAAGATCCTGTCTTATCCTTTTGTTATGAAACAACTTTTCAAAACCAATTCAAATTCGAATTCAAACACTTGAATTCAAACGTTCAAACATTTAAATTCAAAATTCAAAATTCAAAATTTCAAATTTCAAATTCAAAATTCGAATTTCAAAATTCAAATTCAAATTCAAATTTTAAAATTCCAATTTCAAATTTCAAATTTCAAATTCAAAATTCGAATTTCGAAATTCAAATTCTAAATTCAAATTTCAAAATTCAAATTTCAAATTCAAAATTCGAAATTCAAATATTTGATTATTAATTTAACTGATTAAATTAATTAGTAATGACTTGGACTATCCAAGCCCATTACTAAACTCCATGCACCACCCACCCATTTAGGTGGGCTTCCAAACAGCTTCTTGGGCTAATAACATTATTAGGCCCAATACCTTTAAAGCTAGTCCATCATAACTACAAGGTGTTAGTGTGTGACCCATTAGGTCCAACTTAGCTACTGACATAACTGGGCTTGGGCCCAACAAGCCCACAACCCAATTAATGACAACACAGAGCACTAGCAATGCTTTGTTGCCCCAGAACTAGTCAGATTAATGACTTGATCATCCTATTGCACATATTTGGTTACCGTATGTATTTCCCTTCGTCTCGGTTATCTTCCCATTAACCTAGGGTAAGGAAATGTATCAACCCCTGCGGTTTAGGGTAAGCTTTATTTGAAATAGGGAATCTTCAATTTACTGACTCTAAAGGCAGATCATCTCATGATCTCTTTTACTATGCATAGATTCCCGAGTCCCTGTAAATGTCATCCCGATTTCTCCGGTTTACAGATAACCTACTCTCTCACAGAGATTTGACGAATTCCTTCAGCTTATTACCCTAGCCCTGTGCCCTTTAAGGACACGCCCAACAGTATACCTATGAGTCTCCATGTTTCAGGCAGACGAGGTATACAATCAAAACATGCCTTCAAGAACACAGCCTAGGTAATAACTTCTGGTCTAAGGAAAGACACACCCAAACATAAAGAGATTACTCTAATGATACTATCTGTGAGATTTCCTCATAGAGTCTCTTTTTGGGTCTGTTCAGTGCGAGCTATACTCTTATAGGTCCACCCATGACTTTAGCTAAGATATCTCCATATCTGCAGCTCATGAGGTCTTTACCTTGTATCCATATACAAGTAGATAAGTCGTACTAGTCTTTACTCGAGATCACTGATCCCCAAACTCAGTGTCTCTAGACTAGGAACATATAATTAGGAATAGACATGCAATATCCTTGAATCCTCATGATCGTGATCTCATCACAGATAATCAAGAGATACCTGTTCTATTCCAAGGGGTTTATCCAGTTCATTCATATAATATTAACAGTAATATCGAGACACAATATGAAACTGAATAAATAGTGCTTACATTTATTTGCGACAAATAAAGTTCTACATCTAGTGTCCTTTATTTAATCAAAAGATTGTCTCTAGGACACCCATATGCTAACACCATGGGCTAGCCTCGGTGCGCCCGAATGAGCTATGGTGTACCAGAATGAGCCGTGGTGCACCATGGGCTAGCCGCGTTTCACCAAAATGAGCCGGGGTGCACCAGTTTGAGCCGTGGTGCACCATTGGCTAGCCGCAGTGCTCCAGAATGAGCCGTGGTCCACCATGGGCTAGTCGCGGTGCACCAGAGTGAGCCGCAGTGCACCATTGGCTAGCCGCGGTGCCCCAGAATGAGCCGCGATGCACCAGAATGAGCCGTGGTGCACCATGGGCTAGTCGCGGTGCACCAGAATAAGCCCTGGTGCACCAGAATGAGCCGTGATGCACCATGGGCTAGTCGCAGTGCACTAGAATGAGCCTTGGTGCTCCATGGGCTAGCCGCAGTGCACCAGAATGAGCCGTGGTGTACCAGAATGAGCAGTGGTGGACCATGGGCTAGTCGCGGTGCACCAGAATAAGCCCTGGTGCACCATGGGCTAGTCGTGGTGCTCCAGAATTAGCCGTGGTGCACCATGGGCTAGCCGCGTTGCACCAGAATGAGCCGGGGTGCACTAGAATGAGCCATGGTGCACCTTTGGCTAGCTGCCGTGCTCTAGAATGAGCCGTGGTGCACTATGGGCTAGTCGCGGTGCACCAGAGTGAGCCGCAGTGCACCATTGGCTAGCCGCGGTGCTCCAGAATGAGCCGTGGTGCACCATGGGCTAGTCGCGGTGCACCAGAGTGAGCCGCAGTGCACCATTGGCTAGCCGCGGTGCCCCAGAATGAGCCGTGGTGCACCATGGGCTAGCCGCGATGAACCAGAATGAGCCGTGGTGCACCATGGGCTAGTCGCGGTGCACCAGAATAAGCCCTGGTGCACCAGAATGAGCCGTGATGCACCATGGGCTAGTCGCAGTGCACGAGAATGAGCCTTGGTGCTCCATGGGCTAGCCGCAGTGCACCAGAATGAGCCGTGGTGCACCAGAATGAGCAGTGGTGGACCATGGGCTAGTCGCGGTGCACTAGAATAAGCCCTGGTGCACCATGGGCTAGTCGTGGTGCTCCAGAATTAGCCGTGGTGCACCATGGGCTAGCCGCGTTGCACCAGAATGAGCCGGGGTGCACTAGAATGAGCCATGGTGCACCTTTGGCTAGCTGCCGTGCTCTAGAATGAGCCGTGGTGAACTATGGGCTAGTCGCGGTGCACCAGAGTGAGCCGCAGTGCACCATTGGCTAGCCGCGGTGCTCCAGAATGAGCCGTGGTGCACCATGGGCTAGTCGCGGTGCACCAGAGTGAGCCGCAGTGCACCATTGGCTAGCCGCGGTGCCCCAGAATGAGCCGTGGTGCACCATGGGCTAGCCGCGATGCACCAGAATGAGCCGTGGTGCACCATGGGCTAGTCGCGGTGCACCAGAATAAGCCCTGGTGCACCAGAATGAGCCGTGATGCACCATGGGCTAGTCGCAGTGCACGAGAATGAGCCTTGGTGCTCCATGGGCTAGCCGCAGTGCACCAGAATGAGCCGTGGTGCACCAGAATGAGCAGTGGTGGACCATGGGCTAGTCGCGGTGCACTAGAATAAGCCCTGGTGCACCATGGGCTAGTCGTGGTGCTCCAGAATTAGCCGTGGTGCACCATGGGCTAGCCGCGTTGCACCAGAATGAGCCGGGGTGCACTAGAATGAGCCATGGTGCACCTTTGGCTAGCTGCCGTGCTCTAGAATGAGCCGTGGTGAACTATGGGCTAGTCGCGGTGCACCAGAGTGAGCCGCAGTGCACCATTGGCTAGTGGCGGTGCCCTAGAATGAGCCGTGGTGCACCATAGGCTAGTCGCGGTGCACCAGAGTGAGCCGCAGTGCACCATTGGCTAGCCGCGGTGCCCCAGAATGAGCCGTGGTGCACCATGGGCTAGCCGCGATGCACCAGAATGAGCCGTGGTGCACCATGGGCTAGTCGAGGTGCACCAGAATGAGCCTTGGTGCTCCATGGTCTAGCCGCAGTGCACCAAAATTAGCCGTGGTGCACCAGAATGAGCCGTGGTGGACCATGGGCTAGCCGCGGTGCACCAGAATGAGCCCTGGTGCACCATGGGCTAGCCGTGGTGCTCCAGAATTAGCCGTGGTGCACCATGGGCTAGCCGCGTTGCACCAGAATGAGCCGGGGTGCATGAGAATGAGCCGTGGTGCACCATTGGCTAGCCGCAGTGCTCCAGAATGAGCGTGGTGCACCATGGGCTAGTCGCGATGCACCAGAATGAGCCGCAGTGCACCATTGGTTAGCCGCGGTGCACGAGAATGAGCCGTGGTTCACCATGGGCTAGCCGTGCTGCACCAGAATGAGCCGCGGTGCACCAGAATGAGCCGTGGTGCACCATGGGCTAGCCGTGGTGCACGAGAATGAGCTGTGGGGCACCATGGGCTAGCCGCGGTGCACTAGAATTAGCCATGGTGCACCATGGGCAAGCGGCAGTGCACCAGAATGAGCCGCAGTGCACCAGAATGAGCCGGGGTGCACCATGGGCTAGCCGGAGTGCACCAGAATGAGGCGTGGTGGACCATGCGCTAGCCGCGTTGCAGCAGAATGAGCCGTGGTATACCCGAATTGGCCGTCGTGCACTATGGCTTAGCCGCGGTGCACCAGAATAAGCCACGGTGCACCATGGGAATAAGCCTTGGTGCACCATGGGCTAGTCGCGGTGCACTAGAATGAGCCTTGGTGCTCCATGGTCAAGCCGCAGTGCACCAGAATGAGCCGAGGTGCACCAGAATGAGCCGTGGTGGACCATTGGCTAGTCGCGGTGCACCATGGGCTAGCCGCGGTGCACCAGAATGAGCCGTGGTGCACCATGGGCTAGCCGCGTTGCACCAGAATGAGCCGGGGTGCACTAGAATGAGCCGTGGTGCACCATTGGCTAGCCGCAGAGCTCCAGAATGAGCCGTGGTGCACCAGAATGAGCCGCGGTGCACCAGAATGAGCCGTGGTGCACCATGAGCTAGCCGTGGTGCACGATAGTGAGCTGTGGTGCACCATGGGCTAGCCGCGGTGCACCATGGGCTAGACGCGGTGCACCAGAATTAGCCATGGTGCACCATGGGCAAGAAGCGGTGCACCAGAATGAGCCGCAGTGCACCAGAATGAGTCGGGGTGCACCATGGGCTAGCCAGAGTGCACCAGAATGAGGCGTGGTGGACCATTGGCTAGCCACGGTGCACCAGAATGAGCCGTGGTGCACCATGGGATAGCCGCGGTGCACCAGAATGACCCGTGGTGCACCAGAATGAGCCGTGGTTGACCATTAGCTAGCCGCGGTGCGACAGAATGAGCCGTGGTGCAACAGAATGAGCCGTGGTGCAGCTTGGGCTAGCCGCACTGCACCAGGATGAGCCGTGGTGCACCATTGGCTAGCCGCAGTGCTCCAGAATGAGCCATGGTGCACCATGGGCTAGCCGTGATGCACCAGAATGAGCCGCGGTGCACCAGAATGAGCCGTGGTGCACCATGGGCTAGCCGTGGTGCACGATAATGAGCTGTGGTGCACCATGGGCTAGCCGCGGTGCACCATGGGCTAGACGTGGTGCACCAGAATTAGCCATGGTGCACCATAGGCAAGAAGCGGTGCACCAGAATGAGCCGCAGTGCACCAGAATGAGTCGGGGTGCACCATGGGCTAGCCAGAGTGCACCAGAATGAGGCGTGGTGGACCATTGGCTAGCCACGGTGCACCAGAATGAGCCGTGGTGCACCATGGGATAGCCGCGGTGCACCAGAATGACCCGTGGTGCACCAGAATGAGCCGTGGTTGACCATTAGCTAGCCGCGGTGCACCAGAATGAGCCGTGGTGCACCATGGGCTAGCCGTGGTGCACGAGAATGAGCTGTGGGGCACCATGGGCTAGCCGCGGTGCACTAGAATTAGCCATGGTGCACCATGGGCAAGCGGCGGTGCACCAGAATGAGCCGCAGTGCACCAGAATGAGCCGGGGTGCACCATGGGCTAGCCGGAGTGCACCAGAATGAGGCGTGGTGGACCATGCGCTAGCCGCGTTGCAGCAGAATGAGACGTGGTATACCCGAATTGGCCGTCGTGCACTATGGCTTAGCCGCGGTGCACCAGAATAAGCCACGGTGCACCATGGGAATAAGCCATGGTGCACCATGGGCTAGTCGCGGTGCACTAGAATGAGCCTTGGTGCTCCATGGTCAAGCCGCAGTGCACCAGAATGAGCCAAGGTGCACCAGAATGAGCCGTGGTGTACCATGGGCTAGCCGCGGTGCACCATGGGCTAGCCGTGGTGCTCCATAATTAGCCGTGGTGCACCATGGGCTAGCCGCGTTGCACCAGAATGAGCCGGGGTGCACTAGAATGAGCCGTGGTGCACCATTGGCTAGCCGCAGTGCTCCAGAATGAGCCGTGGTGCACCATGGGCTAGCCGTGATGCACTAGAATGAGCCGCGGTGCACCAGAATGAGCCGTGGTGCACCATGGGCTAGCCGTGGTGCACGATAATGAGCTGTGGTGCACCATGGGCTAGCCGCGGTGCACCATGGGCTAGACGCGGTGCACCAGAATTAGCCATGGTGCACCATGGGCAAGAAGCGGTGCACCAGAATGAGCCGCAGTGCACCAGAATGAGTCGGGGTGCACCATGGGCTAGCCAGAGTGCACCAGAATGAGGCGTGGTGGACCATTGGCTAGCCACGGTGCACCAGAATGAGCCGTGGTGCACCATGGGATAGCCGCGGTGCACCAGAATGACCCGTGGTGCACCAGAATGAGCCGTGGTTGACCATTAGCTAGCCGCGGTGCGACGGAATGAGCCGTGGTGCAACAGAATGAGCCGTGGTGCAGCATGGGCTAGCCGCACTGCACCAGGATGAGCCGTGGTGCACCATTGGCTAGCCGCAGTGCTCCAGAATGAGCCGTGGTGCACCATGGGCTAGCCGTGATGCACCAGAATGAGCCGCGGTGCACCAGAATGAGCCGTGGTGCACCATGGGCTAGCCGTGGTGCACGATAATGAGCTGTGGTGCACCATGGGCTAGCCGCGGTGCACCATGGGCTAGACGCGGTGCACCAGAATTAGCCATGGTGCACCATGAGCAAGAAGCGGTGCACCAGAATGAGCCGCAGTGCACCAGAATGAGTCGGGGTGCACCATGGGCTAGCCAGAGTGCACCAGAATGGGGCGTGGTGGACCATTGGCTAGCCACGGTGCACCAGAATGAGCCGTGGTGCACCGTGGGATAGCCGCGGTGCACCAGAATGACCCGTGGTGCACCAGAATGAGCCGTGATTGACCATTAGCTAGCCGCGGTGCGACAGAATGAGCCGTGGTGCACCATGGGCAAGCCGCGCTGCACCAGTATGAGCTGTGGTGCACCATGGGCTAGCCGCGGTGCACTAGAATAGGCTAGCCGCGGTGCACCAGAATGAGCCTCGGTGCTCCACGGGCTAGCCGCGGTGCACCAGAATCAGCCTTGGTGCACCAGAATGAGCCGTGGTGCACCATGGGCTAGCCGCGGTGCACCGTGGGCTAGCCGCAGTGCAACAGAATGATACGTTGTGCACCATGGGATAGCCGCGGTGCACCAGAATCAACCGTGGTGCACCATGGGCTAGCCGCGGTGCACCAGAATCAGCCGTGGTGCACTATGGGCTAGCCGTGGTGCACCAGA
Source organism: Gastrolobium villosum (assembly GCA_032173675.1). Classification (NCBI taxonomy): domain Eukaryota; kingdom Viridiplantae; phylum Streptophyta; class Magnoliopsida; order Fabales; family Fabaceae; genus Gastrolobium; species Gastrolobium villosum. The sequence goes on along the minus strand of JAVKPL010007211.1, from coordinate 6,009 downwards.
ATGAGCCGTGGTGCACCATGGGCTAGCCGCATTGTACCAAAATGAATCGGGTTGCACCAGAATCAGCCATGGTGCACCATGGACTAGCCGCGGTGCACCAGAATGAGCCGTGGTGCACCATGGGCTAGTCGCGGTGCACCAGAATCAGCCGTGGTGGACCATTGGGTAGTCGCGGTACGCCAGAATGAGCCGTGGTGGACCATTGGCTAGTCACGGTACGCTAGAATGAGCCGTGGGGCACCGTGGGCTAGCCGCGGTGCACTAGAATGAGCGGTGGTGCACCTTGGGCTAGCCGCTCTGCACCAGGACGAGCTGTGGAGCACCATGGGCTAGCCGTGATGCACCAGAATGAGTCGTGGTGCACCATGGGCAAGCGCGGTGCACCAAAATGAGCCGCAGTACACCAGAAAGAGCTGTGGTGCACCATGGGCTCGCCCTGGTGCACCAGGATGAACCGGGTGCACCAGAATGAGTCATGGTGCACCATGGGCTAGCCGCGGTGCACCAGAATGACCCGTGCTGCACCAGAATGAGCCGTGGTGCACCATGGGCTAGTCGCGGTGCACCATAATGAGCCGTGGTTGACCATTAGCTAGCCGCGGTGCGACAGAATGAGCCATGGTGCACCATGGGCTAGCCGCGCTGCACCAGGATGAGCTGTGGTGCACCATGGGCTAGCCGCGGTGCACTAGAATGAGCCGTCAAGCACCAGAATGAGCAGTGGTACACCATGGGCTAGCCGTGGTGCACCAGAATGAGCTGTAGTGCACCTTGGGCTAGCCGCTCTGCACCAGGACGAGCTGTGGAGCACCATGGGCTAGCCGTGATGCACCAGAATGAGTCGTGGTGCACCATGGGCAAGCGCGGTGCACCAAAATGAGCCGCAGTACACCAGAAAGAGCTGTGGTGCACCATGGGCTCGCCCTGGTGCACCAGGATGAACCGGGTGCACCAGAATGAGTCATGGTGCACCATGGGCTAGCCGCGGTGCACCAGAATGAGCCGTGGTGCACCATGGGCTAGTCGCGGTGCACCATAATGAGCCGTGGTTGACCATTAGCTAGCCGCGGTGCGACAGAATGAGCCATGGTGCACCATGGGCTAGCCGCGCTGCACCAGGATGAGCTGTGGTGCACCATGGGCTAGCCGCGGTGCACTAGAATGAGCCGTCAAGCACCAGAATGAGCAGTGGTACACCATGGGCTAGCCGTGGTGCACCAGAATGAGCTGTAGTGCACCATGGGCTAGCCACGCTGCACCAGGATGAGCTGTGGAGCACCATGGGCTAGCCGCGGTGCACCAGAATAAGTCGTGGTGCACCATGGGCTATCCGCGGTGCACCAAAATGGGACGTGGTGCACCATAGGCTATCCTCGGTGCACCAAAATGAGCCTTGGTGCTCCATGGGCTAGCCGCAGTGCACCAGAATGAGCCGTGGTGCACCAGAATGAGCCGTGGTAGACCATGGGCTAGCCGCGGTGCACCAGAATGAGTCGTGGTGCAGCATGGGCTAGCCGTGGTGCTCCAGAATTAGGCGTGGTGCACCATGGGCTAGCCGCGTTGCACCAGAATGAGCCGGGGTGCACCAGAATGAGCCGTGATGCACCATTGGCTAGCCGCAGTGCTCCAGAATGAGCCATGGTGCACCATAGGCTAGTCGTGGTGCACCAGAATGAGCCTTGGTGCTCCATGGGCTAGCTGCAGTGCACTAGAATGAGCCGTGGTGCACTAGAATGAGCCGTTGTGGACCATGGGCTAGCCGCGGTGCACTAGAATGAGCCATGGTAGACCATGGGCTAGCCATGGTGCTCCAGAATTAGCCGTGGTGCACCATGGGCTAGCCGCGTTGCACCAGAATGAGCCGGGGTGCACCAGAATGAGCCGTGATGCACCATTGGCTAGCCGCAGTGCTCCAGAATGAGCCATGGTGCACCATAGGCTAGTCGTGGTGCACCAGAATGAGCCTTGGTGCTCCATGGGCTAGCTGCAGTGCACTAGAATGAGCCGTGGTGCACTAGAATGAGCCGTTGTGGACCATGGGCTAGCCGCGGTGCACTAGAATGAGCCGTCGTGCACCATGGGCTAGCCATGGTGCTCCAGAATTAGCCGTGGTGCACCATGGGCTAGCCGCGTTGCACCAGAATGAGCCGGGGTGCACCAGAATGAGCCGTGGTGCACCATTGGCTAGCCGCAGTGCTCCAGAATAAGTTGTGGTGCATCATGGGATAGTCGCGGTGCACCAGAATGAGCCGCAGTGCACCATTGGTTAGCCGCGGTGCACCAGAATGAGTCGTGGTGCACCATGGGCTAGCCGCGGTGCACCCGAATGAGCCGTGGAGCACCATGGGCTAGACGCGGTGCACCCGAATGACCCGTGGAGCACCATGGGCTAGCCGCGGTGCACCAGAATGACCCTTGGAGCACCATGGGCTAGCCGCGGTGCACCAGAAAGAGCTGCGGTGCCCAGGAATGAGCCGAGGTGCACCATGGGCTAGCCACGGTGCACCAGAATGAGCCGTGGTGCACCATGGGCTAGCCGCGGTGCACCAAGATGAGCCGTGGTGCACCATGGGCTAGCCGCGGTGCACCAGAATGAGCCGTGGTGCACCATGGGCTAGCCGTGGTACACCAGAATGAGCTTTGGTGCACCAGAATGAGACGTAGTGCACCATGGACTAGCCACGGTGAATCAGAATAAGGTGGGGTGCACCATGGGCTAGTCGAGGTGCACCATAATGAGCTATGGTGTACCATAAGGAGCCTGGTGCACCATGGGCTAGCAGCGGTGCACCAGAATGAGCAGCGGTGCACCATGGGCTAGCCGCGGTGCACCAGAATGAGCCGAGGTGCACCAGATTGAAATGTGGTGCACTATGGGCTACCAGCGGTGAACCATAATGAGCCGGGGTGCACCAGAATGAGCCGTGGTGCACCAAGGGCTAGCCGCAGTGCACTAGAAAGAGCCGCGGTGCAAAAGGATGAGCCGCAGTGCATCATGGACTAGCCACGGTGCACCAGAATGAGCTGTGGTGGACTAGAATGAGCCGTGGTGCACCATGGGCTAGCCGCGGTGCACGAGAATGAGCAGGGGTGCACCAGAATGAGCTATGGTATACCATGGGTTACCCGCGGCGCACCAGAATGAGCCGGGGTGCACCAGAATGAGCCATGGGGCACCAAAATGAGCCGCGGTGCACCAGAATGAGACGTGGTGCACCATGGGCTAGCCGCGGTGCACCATAATGAGCCTTGGTGCTCCATGGGCTAGCTGCAGTGCACCAGAATGAGCCGTGGTGCACCAGAATGAGCCGTGGTGGACCATGGGCTAGCCGCGGTGCACCAGAATGAGACGTGGTGCACCATGGGATAGCTGCGGTGGACCAGAATCAACCGTGGTGCGCCATGGGCTAGCCGCGGTGCACTAGAATCAGCCGTGGTGCACTATGGGCTAGCCGTGGTGCACCAGAATGAGCCGTGGTGCACCATGGGCTAGCCGCGTTCTACCAGAATGAATCGGGGTGCACCAGAATGAGCCGTGGTGCACCATGGACTAGCCGCGGTGCACCAGAATGAGCCGTGGTGATCCATGGGCTCGTCGCGGTGCACCAGAACGAGCCGTGGTGGACCATTGGGTAGTCGCGGTACGCCAAAATGAGCCGTGGTGGACCATGGGCTAGCCGCGCTGCACCAGGATGAGCTGTGGTGCACCATGGGCTAGCCGCGGTGCTCTAGAATGAGCCGTCATGCACCAGGATGAGCAGTGGTGCACCATGGGCTAGCCGTGGTGCACCAGAATGAGCCGTGGTGACCATGGGCTAGCCGCGGTGCACCAGAATGAGCCGCGGTGCCCCAGAATGAGCCGTGGTGCACCATGGGCTAGCCGCGATGAACCAGAATGAGCCGTGGCCTCGGTGCACCATGATGAGCCGCCGTGGTGCACCATGGGCTAGTCGCGTTGCACCAGAATGAGCCAGGGTGCACCAGGGCTAGCCGCAGTGCACCATGGACTAGCCGTGGTGCACCAGAATGAGCAGTGGTGCACCATGGGCTAGCCGCGGTGCACCAGAATAAGCCGTGGTGCACCATGGGCTAGCCGCGTTTCACCAGAATGAGCCGGGGTGCACTAGAATGAGCCATGGTGCACCGTAGGCTAGCCGCAGCGCACTAGAATGAGCCGTGGTGCACCATGGGCTAGTCGCGGTGCACCAGAATGAGCCGCAGTGCACCATTGGCTAGCCGCGGTGCACCAGAATGAGCCGTGGTGCACCATGGGCTAGTCGCGGTGCACCAGAATGAGCCGCAGTGCACCATTGGCTAGCCGCGGTGCCCCAGAATGAGCCGTGGTGCACCATGGGCTAGCCGCGATGAACCAGAATGAGCCGTGGTGCACCATGGGCTAGTCGCGGTGCACCAGAATAAGCCCTGGTGCACCAGAATGAGCCGTGATGCACCATGGGCTAGTCGCAGTGCACTAGAATGAGCCTTGGTGCTCCATGGGCTAGCCGCAGTGCACCAGAATGAGCCGTGGTGCACCAGAATGAGCAGTGGTGGACCATGGGCTAGTCGCGGTGCACTAGAATAAGCCCTGGTGCACCATGGGCTAGTCGTGGTGCTCCAGAATTAGCCGTGGTGCACCATGGGCTAGCCGCGTTGCACCAGAATGAGCCGGGGTGCACTAGAATGAGCCATGGTGCACCTTTGGCTAGCTGCCGTGCTCTAGAATGAGCCGTGGTGAACTATGGGCTAGTCGCGGTGCACCAGAGTGAGCCGCAGTGCAACATTGGCTAGCCGCGGTGCCCTAGAATGAGCCGTGGTGCACCATAGGCTAGTCGCGGTGCACCAGAGTGAGCCGCAGTGCACCATTGGCTAGCCGCGGTGCCCCAGAATGAGCCGTGGTGCACCATGGGCTAGCCGCGATGCACCAGAATGAGCCGTGGTGCACCATGGGCTAGTCGAGGTGCACCAGAATGAGCCTTGGTGCTCCATGGTCTAGCCGCAGTGCACCAAAATTAGCCGTGGTGCACCAGAATGAGCCGTGGTGGACCATGGGCTAGCCGCGGTGCACCAGAATGAGCCCTGGTGCACCATGGGCTAGCCGTGGTGCTCCAGAATTAGCCGTGGTGCACCATGGGCTAGCCGCGTTGCACCAGAATGAGCCGGGGTGCATGAGAATGAGCCGTGGTGCACCATTGGCTAGCCGCAGTGCTCCAGAATGAGCGTGGTGCACCATGGGCTAGTCGCGATGCACCAGAATGAGCCGCAGTGCACCATTGGTTAGCCGCGGTGCACGAGAATGAGCCGTGGTTCACCATGGGCTAGCCGTGCTGCACCAGAATGAGCCGCGGTGCACCAGAATGAGCCGTGGTGCACCATGGGCTAGCCGTGGTGCACGAGAATGAGCTGTGGGGCACCATGGGCTAGCCGCGGTGCACTAGAATTAGCCATGGTGCACCATGGGCAAGCGGCGGTGCACCAGAATGAGCCGCTGTACACCAGAATGAGCCGGGGTGCACCATGGGCTAGCCAGAGTGCACCAGAATGAGGCGTGGTGGACCATGCGCTAGCCGCGTTGCAGCAGAATGAGCCGTGGTATACCCGAATTGGCCGTCGTGCACTATGGCTTAGCCGCGGTGCACCAGAATAAGCCACGGTGCACCATGGGAATAAGCCTTGGTGCACCATGGGCTAGTCGCGGTGCACTAGAATGAGCCTTGGTGCTCCATGGTCAAGCCGCAGTGCACCAGAATGAGCCGAGGTGCACCAGAATGAGCCGTGGTGTACCATGGGCTAGCCGCGGTGCACCATGGGCTAGCCGTGGTGCTCCATAATTAGCCGTGGTGCACCATGGGCTAGCCGCGTTGCACCAGAATGAGCCGGGGTGCACTAGAATGAGCCGTGGTGCACCATTGGCTAGCCGCAGAGCTCCAGAATGAGCCGTGGTGCACCAGAATGAGCCGCGGTGCACCAGAATGAGCCGTGGTGCACCATGAGCTAGCCGTGGTGCACGAT
>JAVKPL010007210.1:0-28966 GCA_032173675.1 Gastrolobium villosum | reverse complement strand
AGCCCATTAATTAGGAATTAGTATATGATGGGCCTTCAATAAAGTAATCAAGCCCATTAATTAGGAATTAGTATATATAAAGATGTTTAGGATGAGGTTTGATTATGCAATGTATTAATACTCCCCTAAACATCTCTATATAATTCCTAATTAATGGGCTTGATTACTTTATTAAAGGCCCATCATATAATTCCTAATTAATGGGCTTGATTACTTTATTAAAGGCCCATCAATACTAATTCCTAATTAATGGGCTTGATTACTTTATTGAAGACCCATCAATACTCCCCTTTCAAAATTCACCTTGTCCTCAAGGTGAAGAGAAAAGGCAGATAATATGAGAGGATTTTCCACCTAGATCCCATTGCTTAAAACCTATGACTGATTTTGGCCCATGTGACTTGTTTTCCTCTTGGCCCATTATTGTTTGAAGCACTAACTCAGATTTACCCACTTCAATTTGTGGGCTTTGTTCCAACCAAATTGCTAAAGTTATTTTAATGGGTTGGACATAACCCATCTTTTTTTCCTTCTAACACAATATTCTGCTGGGCTGGCACCATTAGGTCAACAAATTTGCCCAAAGCCAATTCTGCCCCTCTTGCCTCTCTCTTCCTTTGTAGCTTCAGCGCCGTTTCTTACTCTCTTTCTTCTTCGTTTGATGGTTTCAACAGCGTGACTCCAGCTTCCACCATGAACGAATCTGGTTGGGTCTTCGTTCTTCCCTCCTTAGCCGCTACCTCTTCTGCTTCTTGATCTTTGTTCTTCACAGAGAAAACAGAGGTTTGTTTTTCCCAAATCTGCACCGCTTTTGCATCGTTCCCTTCCGATAGTTCTTTTGCGTTTTTTGCTTTGACGTCGTCTTCTTCGGTTTTCTGATCTGTGTTCCCATTTTTCTCGAATTCGGGTTTCTGATCTGCGTTCCTTTTTTTTGGACTTCTGTTTCTTTGATTCTCGCTTTTTGTTCTTGTGCAAAACAAGGATCCATGCGCTCTATGAACATCCAAATTGTTTTCTGAAGTTGATGAAAAGTGTCTTCAACACGATCCATTCCTTCCTCCACTCGATCCATGCTTGCTTCCAATCGATCCATGCTCCTCTCCATTCTGTTGTTTTCCATTTTTTTTTAGATTTGCTCCGAATATATATATATATTTATATATATTCCAGATCTTAATCAAATCTTGAATTTTTATTTTTTTTAAATCAGATCTGGATTGTAGTGCTTTGAAACACTCCCAGGATTGTAGTGCTTTGATACCAAATTGATGGAACCCAGAAAATTATAATACAATATATTTACTAAATCAAGAAATTACAAACATTAATTCAAGATAAAATGTAGAAATTAAACACCAAAAGACCTCACTCACCCTAAAGCCAAATACCTAGGCCAAAGAGATCCCAAGAGATCCACTACCGTCTTCTAATTTCTCTTTGATAAAATGACGATCAACTTCCACATGTTTTGTTCTGTCATGATGAACAGGATTTTGAGCAATGCTGACAGTAGCCTTATTATCACAATATAATCTGATAGGTAGGGAATAAGAGATCTTCAACTCCTCCAGAAGCCTTCGTAACCAAATTCCTTCACAAATACCGTGGGCTAGAGCCCAAAATTCTGCTTCTGCACTGCTTCTTGCAACAACAGTTTGTTTCTTATTTCTCCAGGTCACAAGGTTTCCCCAAACATAAATAAAATATCCTGAAGTAGATCTTCGGTCCATTGCAGAGGCAGCCCAATCTGCATCTGTATAGATTTCAATCATCCTTTTGTGCCCCTTTTTAAAGAAAATTCCTCGTCGAGGGGTATTTTTTTAGGTATTTGAGAATTCTATAAACAACACTAAGGTGTTTTTCCTTAGGAGAATGCATGAATTGGCTAACCATGCACACAGCAAAAGCAATATCAGGATGAGTGTGAGACAAATAGATTAATTTCCCCACTAGTCTTTGGTACTGCTCCCTATCAACATCTTCCCCGTCCTCAATTCCCATCTTGATATTAGCTTCAATTGGAGTCTCTGCCGGCTTGCACCCAAGCATACCTGTTTCTTGCAACAGGTCTAGAATGTATTTTTTCTGAGTTAAAGAAATTCGTTCCTTACTCCGAGCAATTTCCATGCCAAGGAAATATTTGAGAGATCCAAGATCTTTTAGTTCAAACTGAACAGCTAAACATTTTTTTAAAGAGGTTATCTCCTCGCTATCATTATCAGTGACAATTATGTCATCAACATAAACGATCAGAATAGCAATTCTTCCTTTGTCGGAGTGTTTAAAAAATAAAGTGTGATCAGTCTGAGCTTGGGTGAACCCTCTTCCCTTAACAGCTTGAGTAAATTTCCCAAACCATTCTCTGGGAGATTGTTTAAGTCCATAGAGAGACTTCTGCAACTTGCACACAGAACCATCCCCTTTTTCAATACCAGGAGGTGGATCCATGTAAACTTCCTCATGTAGATCACCATTCAAGAAGGCATTCTTAACATCTAATTGTTGCAATGGCCAATGAAGGTTGGCGGCAAGAGATAGCAGAACGCAGATAGTGTTAAGTTTGGCAGCAGGAGCAAATGTCTCCTGATAATCTATCCCATGAGTCTGAATAAATCCCTTATCAACTAATCTGGCCTTATAACTATTGATGCTATTGTCTGCATTGAATTTTATTGTGAACACCCACTTGTAACCAACAGTTTTCTTTCCTTTGGGTAATGTCACAAACTCTCATGTTCCATTTTTTGTAAGTGCATCCATTTCTTCTAATACTGCATTCCTCCATTTTGGGTCATCAAGTGCTGGGACAGTGACCAAAGTGTCACGCATGGACAAGAAAATTACCAGACTGCTACGCCAACAGTAAATTTTGCCAAAATGCCACGCGGCATAATTCGCTACACAGTGTAGCGAATTATGTATGCAAGTAATTCGCTACACAGTGTAGCGAAATATGCCACGTCAGGACGCACAGAACCAAAAATGTCACATGTCAAATTTTGAGAAATTCGCTACATAGGGTAGCAAATTTCTCAAAATTAGACATGTGGCATTTTTGGTTCTGACGTGGATATTTCGCTACACTGTGTAGCGAATTACTTGCATGCATAATTCGTTACACTGTGTAGCGAATTATGCCGCGTGACATTGTGGCAAAATTTACTATTAGCATGGCAGTCTGGTAATTTTTTTTCCAAACGTGGCAAAATGGTCACTGTCCCTCAAGTGCTTCTTGGATATTTTTGGGTATCCTGGTACTATCTAACATAGTATTGAAAGCACGAAAACCTGGAGACAACTTTTCATATGAGATATAATGGGAAATAGGATGAACAGTGCAAGATCTAGTATCTTTCCGAAGAGGAATAGGCATATCAATGTTGGTTGTACTAGTACATTCAAGTGGGTTGCTAGAACAAGGACTCGAGTCAGGATACTGGCAGTCTAGAGTATCTTGATGTGTTTTGCGCTTGCTGTAAAATTTTCCCCATTTTCCAAGAGGATCACAAGGAGGATCATTAGACTCAGGTATAGTTGTTTGATCAGAAGGAGGATCATTAGACTCAGGTATAGTTGCTCCCCCTGTTTCCTTCCTAATAACTCCCCTTGTTTCCAAAGGCCAAGATAAGACAGTAGCATCATTTGGTTTCCCAGGCTTATCTTCATCCATACCAAGACCAATAGACTCCCCCTGAAGAGAAGTCGGGGCAAAAAAGGATTGTGTTTCATAAAAGGTAACATCCATGGAAACAAAAACCTTACGGAGAGAAGGTGAGTAACACTTATAACCTTTTTGATTTGGGGAATATGCTATGAAGACACATCTAATGGATTTAGGGTCAAGTTTGGACCTTTGATGTGGAGGAATATGCACAAAAACCACACAACCAAATATTTTGGGAGGAAGAGAAGAAAGAGCACTGAAAGAGGGAAAAGATTTAGTAAGACAGGATAAAGGAGAATGAAAGTTTAGTACCCGAGAAGGCATCCTATTAATGAGATAACAGGCTGTCAAGACGGCTTCCCCCCACAGATATTTAGGGACATGCATCGTGAATAAAAGAGCTCGAGCAACTTCAATTAGATGTCTATTTTTCCTTTCAGCCACCCCATTTTGTTGAGGGGTGTTAAGACAAGAATTTTGATGAATAATTCCATGCTGGTTTAGGTAATCTCCAAGAACTGAATTAAAATATTCAGTACCATTGTCTGTTCGCAGAATTTTGATAGAGGTCTGAAATTGAGTTTGAATCATAGCATGAAAGTTTTTAAAAGTGGATGCTGCCTCAGACTTATCTTTTAAGAGATATACCCAACATACCCTAGAATGATCATCAATGAAAGTAATAAACCAACGAGCACCCGAGACATTTTTTTCACGAGCAGGTCCTCAAATATCACTATGAATCAATGTAAAGGGAGAAGATTCATGATATTTCTTAGGAGAATAAGTGACACGAGAGTGCTTTGCAAGCTGACAAATATCACAAAGAAGGGAGCTTGGCTTTTTATTGATAAATAGGTTCGGAAATAACTTCTGGAGATAAACAAAATTTGGGTGTCCCAACCTACGATGCCATAACAAAATATCATTACAGTCATCTGATAAACATAGAGAGTGGTTCGAAAAAATCCTCTTTTCACAATGAACCTTTGTAAAATAGTAGAGCCCTTCTTCCTCTCAAGCACTGCCAATCATCATCCCCGAGTCTTGTTCTTGAAAGATACAAGCATTTGCAGAGAACTTAGCAACACAATGCAACTCAGCAGTAAGTTTGCTAATAGAGATGAGATTACAAATAAGAGAGGGAACATGAAGTACTGAGTTCAAAATAATATGCTCAGAAAGTTTAATGGATCCCTTTCCCGCAATAGTGGAGAAATTCCCATCAGCTGTTCTTATTCGTGATGGGTGGTAGTAAGGGGTATAGGAGAAAAATAAGGTTGCAATACCTGTCATGTGATTAGAGGCCCCTGAATCAAGGATCCAACGATTACTACGTTCAACATGGAATGCCATACCTTTTTGAGCAACATGACTAGTTGCCTCAGCAGGTTGAGACATCAATTTATGAAAAGACAAATTTTCAAAATTTTCAGCGTCCATGGCTTTCTAACAACAGGTACCCAGAAAACAAAATTCCTCCAAATACGATTTTGACCCTCAAAACAGGTCTTTTGTGATAGTATTGCTACAGTATGAACAGTACTGTTACGGGTCTTATGTGGGTTGGCTCGAAATTTTGTTCTGAACCTAATGGTGGCCTTGGTTTCATGGTTGGAGGTGTCTAGGTAAGGATTTTGGCTTGGGCAGTGGTTAAAATGAGAAAAAAGGAATAGGAAAATGACTTAAAAATAAATCAGAATGGGGAAGAGACTGGAATATAACCAGCTCTTGATACCATGAAGAAAAGAAGAAGTGTTTTGTCTGAATAATACTTTCTTAATTCATTTAGAGATCCAATGGGTCTTTTTTATATTGAGTACATTCAACTACCTCAACTACTTCAATAAATATACAACCACCAATTACATCAATAAATATACAACTACCAACTAAATATACAACTACCAACACATCAATAAATACTATCTAGAATATTCTACAATATTCTACAAAAACCATTAATATAGCCTCACCCAACAGCTTAAGCTTTTGGGTTGATTTAGTTCTTTATAGTCCTTAATTTGATATGTAAAGAAAGTACTGTATCTTGCAGATGGTTTTATTCAACATCGCCTTCTTTGGAACGGGAAATTTCGCAAGTATTGCTAGTTTTGAGATTTCATCTGTCTACCGGTTCATTACTATCTTCAGTGTAAGTAAAGTTGAAATTTTTTAGATATCTATCTTATCTCTCTTTAATAAGCTTTTGAACTGATATCTTTCCTCTTAATTGCAGCCATTTCTGATGGCATCGCTACTTATCTTCAAGTTATTTATACCCTTCATGCTTGTAATGTAAGTGCACTTGCAAATTTTCTTGTGACACCATTTATAACTGTTACGCAATATTACTTCTTTGAGACTCACCTAAGATAGATGGGAAAAGTCCTTTCTGTTTGATGATTCATCCCAACTAAACAATATGACTTCTAAAGCTATGGTAAAATTTTTGCTCAAGGATAGATTTATTCATCCACATAAGGACTGAATGTTAGTTGTTAGATCAGTTGTTAAGTTGTTAGATCAGTTGCTAAGTGACTAAGTGCTACACATTGTTCTTCTTGAATATGTCTGGTTCTTGCATTTAATCATATGGAATAAAACTTGATAAATCTTATGATAACTTTTTCTGTTTCCTAAAATTGAGTAGGAGGAGAAAACAATGTTTCACTGGTATAGTCTGTTGATTCCAAATTCTATATTTCATAAATAATGCTTTTGGCATTACTGCTTCTGTTTCATACTGATATATTAATAGATTGTTACCGATTAACAATTGTTCTAAATCTTTTGTACAATTTTTCATCTTATATACTTGCAAATGATGGAACTGCAGATGTGTATTCAGTGCAATAACCAAACTGAACCAAGTTCCAAGGTTGGGATGCTATTTTCTTGTTATATTATTGTCAGACGTAATGACCATTCACTTCTTCTTCCTGGTATGCTCACCCTATTCTTCCTAATTTCATTTAATTTCTATAGTCTTCTGTAAATTTTTATGATCCAGTTCTTGATTTTTATACTGTACGGTTGCCTTCATTTCATTATAGTAAATGCAACCGATCAACTGGTCAACTCAACAGTTAGAAATGCCCAAGATGCCGCAATGCTTTTCTTCCATTATCATTAGCTTATGTCTTTTTTCCCTTGGTTCTTTTTTGTTGGGTTCCTAGCTCCACTGTTTTTGATAATTGTGAATATCTGTTTATGATTCAAGGAAGGATTAATGAAAATAGATGTGTCTTTTATAATTTTCTCTCACTTTAACTAATGATCTATTTTGTTAACCAACTTTCTGTTAATGTTTCGTGATACAGAATGGTAAGTGTTGAAGTTATAGGGATTTAAGTGGGGAAGGAAGAAAAGAGATTGAATAATCTAGAATGAATATTGATTTGATATGAAAACTGTTATAAAATACAAAGCAATAACTCCTTTATACCAATCGTATACTCCTAATCGTAATTAAATACAAAAGCAAATCATGAAATATAAGAAAATATGGAAACCGATCCTAAGAGATTATTTAAGATACTTTAAACTATTATAAGATATAGTAATGATATTATGAGATATCTTCTAGATATTTTAACGTTCCCCAGCAAGTTAAAGCTTTCTAACTTTTAAGTTGTTGCAAATAAACCATAAAAAAGAAAAATAAGCAAACAATACAATCTGGGCTCCACAAAACATGCTGGAAAATAGACTAAGGAATGTTGGAGATTTCAGAGAGACTAGTATTACTCCTATAGGAAACTTTTCAAGATGGTTGGAATGATAGTCAGCCTGAATAGCTAATTAAAATTTTGCATAACCAACAACTGAAATTTCTCCTCCAAGTATTTGGAAGCTTCAAATCACGAGAAAACTTAGAATTCCTAAAACAAGTTGAAATTGAAAACGAGGATGGTGTCTTATAGGAAACTCTACAATATGAAAGCTATATTTATATTAAAGGTTGTGCGAGGACAGGTATTGTGGTGCATGTTTAATGCTATTGCATATTGAAATTACTTTAACGTGAGATTAACATGGTTGTTATTGATTATTTTATATTGATCAGTTTACCTAATTGAATGCCTGTTTTATTTTATTTTATTTTTGGTGTGTACACGGCCTCTAGTCTAAACTTTGTTGATTTATTGGCTTTAGAATGCAACTTCTAATGTAAACATGCTCTTTGTCATTTGCTTATTTTTAATACCCGAGGATATATATTTGAGAGCAGGTACCCTGACACTGTGTTTGTTGGTTGGCAGGTTCGGAATACGGGAAGTTGGATGGAAATTGGAAACAGTATCAGTCATTTTGGTATCATGAGTGCCCAAGTTGTTTTTGTTCTGTTACTATTTGCCCTCACAAATACATACACAAAAGACATGCACTGTAATTCAGCAGTACCATCTGCACGTAAGGCAAATTAGGTTTCATCAAACTGGGATTTATCGCTCTAAATGAGCTACTTTGTCATCATTGAAATGACACTACACATTCTCGGTGGTGGCTTTGATGGTTTTATGACCAACCTGGTATTATGTTTTTACCCTGGCCAACTCTTATTTGTGTATGAGCTCCAGACTCGAAGGACTTCTGTGCTTGCTGACCTTCATAGAACTGGTGCTGAAATTTTGGCACATTAACAGTATTTCAATATTAGTAATCATCTACAACTGCAGTATTCAAGATTGAGATTGAGGGATAATGCTGAGGAACTCAGGTCAAGCCAATCAATCATTGTGCCTCACCAACACATGAACAAAGAACTCTCATATAACATTTTTTTTCTTTATATGCTTCCCCTTTGTATTTGAGTTGTACAGAGCTGAGCTTTGAGTTCATCCAGGTCTGGGTGATTTCAATATACTTGCTTCACCTGTCTTAAAAGCAACTAAAAATGGAATTTTTGTTTAATATTTTGTTTGCTGCAGTTAATGCAACTTTTAGATACCTTTTTCTTTTCGGGATTTGTCAGTGAGGTTATATAATGAGATATTACTTTAAAAAAGAAAAGCATATTTAAAAAAAAAGGTTCAGTATCAGTGTAGTTGGACTCATTTGACAAAATCTTTCATTTAATTTTGAAATCACAAAATAGAATAAGTTGAGCGTATTGAAAGTAAGGATAAGATATTTTATCTATTTTTCTTTTTGTGTTTACTCTATTTTTCTTGGACACCATTAAATTAGAATCCCAATTAAATTTATTTTTTTCTCTCCTATTAAGATTTTGATTTAACACTATTAAAAAAGGAGGCATAAAAAAATAGAGGCATTTTATCATATCTCATTGAAAGTATTTAATTAGTTCAAACTTATTTATATTTAGGTATCATGATCATGAGGATTCGAGTATGTTATTTGATTATTTGCCAAATATGTTTCTAGTTTAAAGTCACCAAGAAAGAGCATTAGTGAATTGATTATTTGCCAAATATGTTTCTAGTCTAAAGTCACCAAGAAAGAGCATTAGTAAATTCGACTAGACTAATGTAACACCTTGCTCTAAAATTGGTTTGTTAGCATTACATATGATATTAAGCGCAATTACAATCAAAGTTATTGGATTAAAATTACGGATTAACTTTTTACTTTTTGTTTCTTATAAACATAAACTTTGTAATCACGTAATTCTATTTTTTTAATTATAAACCATACATAATGCCAAAACATAATTATTTAACTTAATATTAATAGCCACATTTCCCCCGTAAGCAAATATGGCATTTAACTCCTTGCCTATCTTTCTTAAGCATTTCACATTTAAGTGACAGTCTTTTCCTAAGTCATAGACATGGCTAATCATTCTAAGACCTCATATTATGTTGGGACAAGCTTATATAACTTCCCTATGGTCCATCATCCTTGATTTAGGCACCATTATTCATTCAAAGTGGATTCATGCCTCAAACTACACGAATAATCAATTACCACACGAGGAGTAACAGACTACTCCACTATCATAGGTAGTAATTGATTACTTCAGGTAGATTAATCGAGTATTGCCCGAAAAGTAATCGATTACTTCCAGAAAGTAATCGATTACTTTCAAGACAGAGGCTATAAATTCGTTTCTACCAGGGCAGTAAATGATTACCTATTCGATTACTCTCTAGACAGAGGGCATATCAGCCTTGTTTTGTTGCTTAATGGGGTTTTTAACCCCCTTCCAAGTCCATTTCTTCACCAAATTGACTTTTCATACGTAACTCGTGACATTCCTAGCCATTTCAAGGCCTTAAATCTTACATGTTACATGACTTGGACCTTATGTAATGTCTCAATACACATGTTCTTTTCCTACTACATGACTTATGCTTCAAGAAATGCATAGCATATACATATATCCATCAAAATACATAACTTGGCATTCAAGCAATGTCTTAAACATTACATAAACTTCATTACACCTATGAATAACCTCAATTCCATACATGTCATAATAATTAAATTATGAATGTCCTATACAAAGTTCTCTACCAAATATACAAAGGACCTATACAAAAGTGTAATTGAACTATAAACTGATAAAAATACATATAACATGATCTGTCTGCATAATCTTATTACATCACAACAAAATAGTAATCAGTCTCTAAACATGTGCTATCATGCTATTTCTAGCCCCTTTCCATGTGAGGCTCCTACTCCATCTATGGAGGTACCTAAAATGTATCCCCCATAACGCAGGGTGAGATACAAGTCTTAATAAACTAAGAGTCCTTAGAGGATCACTCCACTCTATAGTTCATTTAATATGAAAAAGTAATAAAATAAACATAACATGCATACATCATAATTGTTACATATTTTGTTATACTGTCATATTCTGTGTTATGCTGCTATACTGACATATACTATTGTAGTGTAATAAACAATTATACTGTCATATGGAACTTCTAAGAGAGGTCCATAAGGGCTATGCCTCTTAGGGATAGCCTAAGGAGTTCTTGAAGGCTGTGTCTCATAGGCATTAAGCCCCAAAGAGGTCCTGCATACTGTGTCTAAGGAAAGTAACTATATATATATATATATATATATATATATATATATATATATATATATATATATATATTTGTGTATTCCAAGGAGGTTCACAAGGGTTGTGTCCTAGGAAAATAACTGCATATATAACTCTATTGGCTAGAGAGACAACTAAACTTACATACATACATATCATTAAACTGTTCACTACAATACTGATAAACTGTACACTGCACAACTAATAAACTGTTCACTGAAATACATTATGCCATGCTCTAATACTACTACTATGCACAACATATCACTGAAACCATTACTCCAATAAAGTAATATAGTGGAACTTACTAGGAGACTAACCCCAAGGTCCAGAAGTTTACTTGTTATATAATCGTGCCTAATGCTCTTCTCTATTGTAAGAGCTCTCAATCACAATCAACCGTACAAGACCAATCTATAGCAACATGTGCAATTATGATTAAAACATACACTATGCAACACATAAATGTCAAGTTTATTGGCTAGACCTCATCATATTCTCATGAAACGTTACTTACCCTCTTGTCAATAATTCAAGAAGCTCCAGTCCAACAAAGTGTTGCCTGCAATGAGTGTTCCTTAACCACCACGTCACAAGGTACAACACTACATCATGAAACGACATAAAAATCCATCATCAAACATCATTTAAAGCCTCAAATATCATATGACTTTACACTTTTTCATGACTAATTTTCCAAAGTGTGCTAAGTGGTGATTTCTTTTGTTGCTCTTTCACAAGAACCATATCTAAGCTTGTTTAACAAAGGACACCACTTACAAAACAACCTCCAATACATCCAACCATCAAAATTTCGAATTTCACTATTCATACAACCTAGGAATTTCAATAATCCATGAGAACTTGAGTTGAGTGGATATTTCTTACCAAGAATCACTCAAGGATGCTAGGAGAAGCAGACGCCAAGCTCTAATGTACTCAAACTCTCCCAAAATCACCAAATTCTTTCAAAAACTCAATTTTGAGGGAGAATATCTCACTCCACAAACTTCCTTACATGAAAATGAGACGTGGGCTTTCAAGAGGGCGAGGTTCCAAGTGGTTTTGGCTTGGAAACCAAGTGATTTGGTTGTGTCTAACTCAAATGGCAATTTCAAGCTTCCTTTCTCACAAAAATGGCTTCCTCGGTCATGCAAAAAAGAAGGCTCGACAATGCTGCTTCTTTTTATGAAGAAGATTGCTAATTGTTTAGTCATTTAAGTGACCCTAACTTTGGTCAATGGGACCCAATTGGTGTCTTACTCTTTTAACCTTAACTTTTATGTTATTTTCTAGCCAAAACTTGATATTTCTATACATGTATTTTTATCTCAAAAAACATCATAAATTAGTCTCACTAATTTATTTACAAGTTTAGGGTAAATTCTGTATTTTACCCCAAAAGTCTCTGTGATTGCACTTTTTATCTGAAAAGTGATTTATTTCTCTAATAATTATTTTCCTGCACGTTTATATGAAAAGTGATTTAATTTATGATAATTAGATTTCTAATCTAATAATTCTCTTAAAATTATAGAAAATTCCTAATTACTGAATTTACTGATGTGGGTTAATATATTCACCTCATCTTTTAGAAACTTTGACCACAAAATTAAGAATATTACCTATCCATAAACTCGGGATACTGTTGCAGGGTATGTTCTTCCCGCTCCTAAGTGGATACTTCAAGCGTTCTGCCCTTTCATTGAATTATAACCATTCTGATGGTTTTCTTTCTAAATTGTTCAGATCTAACAAAGATTCTGAAAGTTCTCACATGATTCTTTAAATTATCCTGTATCTGAATATCATCTGACTGTTCTATACATGAAAGATCTTGTATATCCTTTATGAACTGTAAGACATGGAAGTCATCATGCAAATTAACTTACTAAGGAGGTAATGCAAACAGATGTGCCACTGGTCCTACCCTTATGATAATCTGATAAAGGCCTATAAAATTAGGGACTCTACTTCCTCACTCTCAGAGCATGCCCTATACCTACCAAAGGTGAAACCCCACAAATACATTTTCCCCTTCACTGAATTTAAGAGGTCTATGCTTATGATTATAATAATTTTTCTTTTGGCAACTCCGAGCCTGCTTTAACTTATTCATGATAATTCTTATCTATTTACGATGTCCTATACTGAATATGAACTAAACAATCGTCGTTCACCTAATTCTGTCCAACATGTAGGAGTCCTGCATCTCCTGCCATATAGAGCCTCATAGAGTGCCATGCCCTACATCCCATTTAACACCCTGCTTCAATATACGTTCTTTAAGCACATCTTCCATAATTTGTATATTCATTTAAGTCTGACTTTTTGTCTGAGGATGATATGTTATGCTCAATATAAGCTAGGTACCGAATGCATGCTGTTGCAATCGGATCACGACGATACAACAAAAGAAATTTAAAGATTGCGGGGGGATGGACCCGACTTTGAGTTTGTTTGGGCGTAAATGCCCAAAAAGTAAAGAACCAGAGTGTTTATCACCTCTCTTTTTGTTTTTCTATGAAATGTAATGATGCAATATGCAATGCATGTCATATAATGCAAAAGCTCTGAAAATTTTGAGATTTGGATATTTTTCCCCATTTTTTTTGTTTTTGTTTTTCTATGATATGCAAAGATGATGCAAGATGCAAATCATATCAACTAATGTAGAAGCACTTAAAGTTTTCAAACTCTGCTTTTTTTTGAGATGCAAAGATTATGCAAGATGAAATGCATTTTACCTAATGCAGAATTGCTTTAAATTTCAAACTTGGAGATTTTTCTCCCTTTTTTTATACATGAAAAAATGATGCAATATGCAATGCATGTCACCTAATGCAAAAGCGCTTAAAATTTGCAAATGTAAGAAAAATGTTTCCTAATTTTTCTCATTTTTTTATTGTCAAGCTTAGTGTGAAAATTCACCAATGTACGAAAAATGTTTTAACTGTGTTGTTTTCCTTGAAAACCTCAATCCTTCAACAAATGTTTAAAGGCAAATTCATGCAATCTCAGACTCAATGACATATCATCCAATTCTCACACAAGCGTTTGATTTGAATTTTTTCAGTTGTAGATATGTTGAGTTGTTTCCTTGATAAGTATTTGTTGTCCAATCTTGACAGAAGATATTGAGCCTTTTTGGACATTGAGAATGTGCTCATTTAGTTCTTGACCACAAGTATCAAACCTTCTTGATGAAGGGGAATGATTGAGAATGTCAGTTGTAGCTTTCCCTACCTTGAAATCAATTGAATTCCTTTGGCCTAAATTGTTAATATGAGAGATTCTCACAAAATTGTTAAATCATGTTATTGTACTTATGTTCTCTCACTTTGAAACATCATTCAAATAACATGCATAACTTCATAAATAATGTTGAAAAGGATTGGATAACTTGAGACCTCCAAAAGAATGTGGGTATTTACATGAACTTCACAAATAGTTTTGAAAAGGATTGGATAACTTGAGATAAGAGTCTAATATATGTACTAGCTGCATATAGCCGTAAGAGATCGAATTTCCTATTTTTTAGCTTTATGTTATTAGTTACTTAAGGAAGTGTAGGGCATGTACTTGGGTAAGTATTCTTTGTCATTTGCGTGAGTAAGTGACTCGAGTTACTAAAGCAAGTCATGTACTCAGGTAAGTGATTTTGAGTTATGCGAGTAACATCTGAACATAAGCGCCTATTTATGCAATTTTTATCCAATTCAACTCCAAATGGCTTCTAATGACTTCTAACACAAGAATGAATGTGTCTAGCCTCGGTGTAGCATATTATCATGTGTGTGATCAAGTATGCATGTATGGACTAGTTAGGCTCCTTAAATGCATGATTTGTGAAGCATAAATGCATTTCTTGTTAAGAAAACTCAATAAACCCCATGCCTCAAAATTTCCTTGCCAAGCTACATGAAACAGATTCCCGGAAGTCCACAGAAAAATTATTGCTAATTGTCCGAAATGAGAAGCAAAAATATTCTGATAAAGATGTTCCCTTTAGCAATTCTAACTAGTTGAGCTTCTGACTTGGCTTTACTTGCTTGTTCTAGCTTTAACTTCCTTAGGTCTACATCTTAACTTTGAAACTTTAACTTTAGAGTTGACTTTTCCAATTTGACTTCTTCCTTGCTTTTGACATATTGCACAAGTATTTTGACTTCATTTGGGACTTGTTGTGCTTGCATGTTGAGTTTGCTTGTACGTTGTTATAATCAAAACTCAAGTTACTTGTCATCACAAACCTTTAGGGTTCAACAAGATATATCAATGGAGGTGCAACAACCAAAAGGAAGACGAAGAAAGAAACAAAGGAAAAATGAGGCGCTAGGTTTTTCTCTAAGGTGGTGGCACTAGGTTCTCCAAGAACATGTATATCACCTTCTACTTCTTTTTTTATTGGCTTGAAATTGATGAAACCCTTTCATCCAATCAAGATATATATCTTCTTAGATCCAATTCAAGAAGCCTAATCTACTCCTCTTGAAATTCAAATTAATCTACTTAATTTACTTTCCCCTAATTAAGATAGGTATAATCTAATTTTTGTCCTATTTAAATTGGTGGGGTCTACTGTCCTTATTTGAAAAATAAAGATTTGACAAAATAAAATCTTAAATTAAGATAATCTTATTTTATCTTTATCTTTATTTAAGATATGTAGGGACCATATTCTTTATTTCAAAAATTGGAATGTTCTTGCCTAGTTTTATCTTATAAGAGTCATAAAAACTCATTCAAGCAATTAAGGCCCAAAAATTTGATCGGTCATAACATCTAGTTAATATTAGTGTATTACTCATTAGACCTCATTAGTCAATGACATAAACAAGCTTGGACATTAAACTCTTTAATGAGCCCAACTTGTCCGGTGACTATAGTGAGCACTAGCTATGCTATATGGCCCCAAAACTAATCGAGTTAATCAAGTTCTGATCACTAATTTAAATATTGTGTCAATCTATAACTTCATCTTGTTATCCTCCTTTTAGTCAAGAGAAAGGAAATTGTATTAACTATTTTGGTTACTAAAAGTTGCTTTGCCCGTAGAAAGAGTCTCTTTCCATAAACTCTAAGATAGATCCATGAATTCTTCACGATCTCTTACTATGCATAGATTCTCAAGTTTTATAGAAGTCATTCAAAGCCCACCAATCTTATGGACAATAATCCCTTAGAGGGGATGATGAATCATTCAGTTTATCCATCTACACTCATGCCTTTAAGTTATACTCATAATTGTTCTCCCCATCTTTTAGTTGGATAGAGTTGTACCCCTAAGTATAACTCTCGAACATAATATATGATGACAAACTCAAGTCTAAGGATGATCCGTATTACTAAATAATAAGAGACATTACAAATCCAATTATACATATTATAAGAATTCCTGTGGAATATTTTTGTGGGTTAGTTTAGTTCGATTCGTTACACTAGCAAATCCGCCAACAACATTGATCAAGACTTCTCATGCATGCATTCATGAGGTTCAAATATTACATCTCAATGCAAGTAAATGAGCATTGTACTAGTTTGATGATCAATGCCTTTCTTTTCTTCTAATGATTATGATCTCATCATAAATTCTAAAGATACATTTATACTATTTCAAGGGCCTACGCATAAGAGAGGAGACAATCAATATGAAATACATAAAGTTTGCCCTTGTTAATTAATTATCATGTAACGCTTTATAAATAAAGTGTTATTATTATTTTTTTTTGATAACAAATAAAGTGTTATTTTACTCTTGAATTGTCTTTAGGAAACCTATATTTACTAACAAGAGTCCAAGATCCCATTAACCCTATCCTGAAACATTAGGAGCTGTATGAAGAAGTCACACACGAAGCATGAAGGACCAATGTGCTAGTTTGACGTGTAAACTTGCACAAAAAAGAAGGTGCAAATTTGGGGGTTGTCCTATACGCAAGTGTGGAAGTTAAAGAGGGTTAAGAGTGATCTAAGATCGTCAAAGATCCAGATGCACAAACCAAAGGAAGTAAGAATAATTTGAGATCGTCAAAGATCAGGATAATTGGATCTTAAAAGGTGATACTTGGACCTGAAAAGGGTGTAAGTTTGAGAATTAACTTCGAGCAAACGAGACCATGGTATAGCCCGTATGGACTTAGAATTTGAGAGTGAACAAAGTGTGAGCCTTTCAGACTATGTAATAAAAACCAAGATACGTTCAGGGAGCCGCACGAGGGTGAAAATCAACCAATTTTCAGTGGTTTGTCTACTGTCAATTTTGTTTTCGGTGGCTTCCATTTCATTTATTTATTCATTGACTAAAGATTTTTTTTTTAAAAAAAAAACTGTATTTATTTATTTCATTTGCAACTGCTTTTTTACTGCCTATGCTTGTGTCTTTATATCACTGTATACAAAATAAGTTACAACTTTGCTATTTTTGGAAACCCGACAAATTGACCCATAACAAAAATCATCATCCCTCAGTTAAAAGTAGACAGGTATACATGTGTTAATATTATCAAACATTCCACATGACAACGATCAGGAAATTTGTACCTCTATTCCAAAGTATATGTCAGTAATTCATCCATGCTGATAAGAACTACTTGGAAAAATATTATGCAACAACACATTCCACCTCCAAGGTTAAATCCTTGATTCCAGCATCATGTAATAGATGTGAAACCTGAGACTTCGTGGATGTCTTGTCTGAATCTGTTGATATATGTAGATGCAGTGTCCCAACTACATCTGTGTTTGTGAAACTCCATAAATGAAACTTTTGAATGCCGTAAACACCCCTTATCTTCAAAACATTATTTAAGGCATCTTTCACCTCATGCCCATGCACCCTTGGAACTCTTTGGAGCAAAATTTCAGCTGAATTTCTGAGTAAAGGTATCACGGATGATATAATTAAAATTGAAATAAAAATTGAGCAGGCAGGATCAGCAACAAGCCATCCCTTGTACTCAATTAATAGGGTAGATATAACAACACCAACACTCCCCATTGTGTCTGCAAGAACATGCAAGAAAATGCCTTCCATATTGTGATCAATATGGCGATGGCTGTGTTCTTGGGGCTCTTTTGGATTAAGTAATGTTTTCTTCTGGTGGGTATCACAATTTCCTGTAGAAGAACAAATTCCTTCACAACCGGATCTGGTGACATTATGGACCTCCAAGGGGTGAACAAGTGGAATTTCTTGACAATGGTGGTCAGCATCAAGATGGTGATGACAATCGTGGTGGCTGGTGTGGTCGTGATGGTCATGGCGGTGGGCGGGGTCATGGTGTTCATGCAGATGGGCATGTTCATGATGCTTAAAGCTCTGAATGCTGTGATTTTCTGCATGACACTCAGCCTTCCTCTCATGACTGCAGTGGTCGTGATGACCAAGATCACTAGAGTATGAATTGTCTTGGCAATCACTGGAAACAGAAATCAATTCTTGATTGCTTCCATGTCCTTCATGATGATGTTTACCTTGGCAATGCAGATCATGATGATGGTTGGGATGGTGACTATGTGAGTGTGCGGGTGAATGTGAATGTGAGCATGATCCAGATCCTCCATGGGCATGATGATGCTCCTCATGAAAGAATATCAAGCCAATGACATTGACTACAAGCCCTCCGATAGAGACAACCAACAAACTTTTAGTTGATATTTCTTGAGGATCGAATATCCTCTCAAAGGACTCCACCACTATCAGTGCACCCACAAGAACCAGAAAAACAGCATTAGTATAACCTGATAGAACCTCAAATCTTCCCCGGCCATAGTTATAGTGGTTATTTGCAGGCAAACGAGATATATAAGAAGCATACAGCCCAATTGCCAAAGCAGCACAGTCAAACAACATGTGACATGCATCTGATATCAGTCCAAGACTATTGCTCATAAATCCAGCAGCAAATTCCACAACCATATAACCAGTGTTGATCAAAAGAAAAAGGGCGATTTTCCGGGATTTCCTCTCGCTCAAAATATGTTTTATAGGCTTCATAATCATGTCACTCAAAAACTCAGAAGACTCCCCTCCTGACCCAAGATCATTGGAATGAAAAGGATCCAAGTCTCTAACAGCCACATAGAGCAATAAGCCACAAAGCAACAAACCCCATAAGGAAAGGTTAGGAAAATAGAAAAGCTCCAATACAAGGGTACAAGCAAAAGTCACCAAAAACTCCCTATGAGAGTCTTTGGAACTTACCAACTTCTCATCACTAAAATTCTCGCTCAAAAGCACACCAAAAACAACAGTGTTGGCCAGAGGCCAAGCCATATTCCCAAAGGCAACACTATCTTCTTCAGATTCAAACATGAGAAAACTAATCATAGCAGGAACAAAAAGCACAACTGTAGTGAAAAAGAGTGTAATTAGCCTAACCCGTTTATGACCAATCTGCTTAACCGTTCCCCAATCCATCGAAACACGTTCAAAACAACCCAAAAACCCAGACATAAAAGGAAGCATCAATGGCCAAATCCTCACACAATTCTCACTGGGTTTTGACCATTTACTAGGAAAACATTCAATTTGATCCCAACCAAAAGACAACATGAACAATCCCAGAAACAACGACACGAACCCACGAACCTTACTCCACCCTTTCTCGTTATGGTTTCTTCTTTCAGCGAAAACCCGAGCAGCCACGCTTCCCATGAACTCGGCGAGGATCATGGCGGCGGTGCTGCAGTATCGAAGAGCTTGAAACCGAAGGAGAAAGACCAGAGCCAGAAGAACTGATTTTGTAACGAGAACCCTTTGCTGAGAGTGCGTGATTGAAGATAACATAAAAAGAGGCTTCTTAGGCTTGTGTTGGTGAAAAGGGTCTTTGGAAGAAGAGAAAGAAAAAGTGGAGGATGAAAAGATTGAAAAGGAGAGTGTGAGGAAGAAGGAGAGAAGAGAAACGAGGAAAGAGAAAGGAAAGAGAGAAAACGAAGGGGAAGAACGAAGAAAAGGGAGAAGGGAATATAGGGAGCGAAGAGAGAAGAGGAGGAGGAAGAGGAAGGAGAAAGATGACTTGGAATTGAAGGATGTGGAGAAAGAAGAAACACCACGCTGTTTCGATGGTGTAGGAGTTGGGGTTGATGATGATGAGTATTGGAACGTAGGATAGCGTCTCGGTGTAGCGGAGAAAGTGGTGGTGCGCGATGGTAGGGAGAGGCTGTGCGGTCGATGTTGGTGGTGGTGGTGGTGACGGTGATCGGCCATGGTGTTCCCTAAGGTGTACAGTGAGAGTGAACAAGACGGATCAGATCTGGTTTGGTCAAGTCCCACCCAATTAGATTTTTTTTTTTTTTAATAAATCATCCAGCTCTCTTGCTTATAAATTATTTTTTGGGATTAATGTTTTAAAGTCATGTTATTTAAATGGAAAAAAGGAGTACACAATATAAATCATTGAAGA
Organism: Gastrolobium villosum; assembly: GCA_032173675.1. Taxonomy (NCBI): domain Eukaryota; kingdom Viridiplantae; phylum Streptophyta; class Magnoliopsida; order Fabales; family Fabaceae; genus Gastrolobium; species Gastrolobium villosum. The sequence continues at coordinate 8,871 of JAVKPL010007210.1, read as the reverse complement.
AGAGGGAAGGAGGGGGGTAATTTTTTTTCAATTTAAATTCTAAATAAAAAATATTAATTTTAACTAAAAAGATAAACATTTTTCCTTAATTTTTTTATCAAATGTGTATTGGATTGAGATTTTAAAGAATTTTAAGAAAATATTTTCGAAGAAAAAATTCATTGGTTTTCAATTAGGATATTAAATTATGGTAATAAGTCACATGATATTCAATCAGAATTTTTTAAAAAAATTATGATATTCAAAAAATTGAGGACTTTAATGGATTTTTATTTAGTGTGGATTTTGTGAGATTTTTTAGTGAGAACTATAAATAGCATGTCTTTCTCGTAATATCACCCTAACTTCTACGATTTTTTGAGATTTCTATATTACATTGTCTTATAATCAATCTACTTTAGCCTTTTCTCAAAGCGAAGGTATATTCTTTTTTTTATTCTCTAGTTTTGGCCTTCCTCCTTATACTATTCTTTTTCATGATTAATTGAAGATTTATGGTTGTTCTTGTCGTCTCTAATGATGTGTTCCACTTTATTTATTTTTTTGATATATTTATCGTAGCATTGGTAATATGTTGACGATAAACATGTTTAATAAACAACATATTGCCAATAAAAATTTCTCAAGACTTTTTATGCACCATATTAAGCACACAATGAGTAGGATGTAATTGGTTCATGCTAGGCCAGGCTTTGGCATTCATGGCCTAAGTCTTATTAAATGCTTGATTTATAGGTCAAATCTGACCTATTGTTGAAAAATAAAAAATCTAACATGGCCTTTTAGGCCGACCAATTATGACATATTTACAGCAATATGAAACCAATAAGCCCATATCCAGGTTCTTATTCAAACAAATCTCAAAAGTGCAATCTATCATACTGTTGAAATATCATATTTAATAGAATCTGCAATCAGTTGCACTGAAAATCAATAAAAAAACAAAAACATTGCCTAGAAACAGATTGTATTCAGGTTCTCATTCAAACAAAGCTCAAAATCAGACACTCAAACTGGTGCCTCCACACTAAAACCATTCAGTTTTTTTACTTTTCGCGCCATTGAAATATCATTGTCCTGTAAAATAAAATCAATCAAAAGAAGGCTTCACTGTTAGTTTGTTATCGTGTTGTTTGTACTTTTAATTTTTTTTAATTCAATCAAATGATGATTATAATAACCCACACCTGTATAATGTTGATGAATAGAAAAACCTATTATAGCAATAATGGAAGACATGTACTAACAAGTAGAGATTGGGATAATTGAATAGTAAAACATGTGAACCGTGAGATTTTAAGTTGATTGAGAATCTAATCATGACTTAAGGGTATTTGTAGTAAAAATCCTGAACTTTGGGTTGAAATCCTTATCAAGAGTAAAATAGTAATTTGGTAGATAAAACAACTCTAACTTGTGAAATGGGATAATTAGAGATTATTTGATGAAAATAATGATGGAATTGAATTCAGAACGAGATTTGGAGTGGATAGACACTTTTTGAGAAAAATTATGAATAGTGAAATTTACCGGATAAAATATTGTGGTACAATTTTACCGAAAAAATCAAAAATGATATTACTGTTATAAGATTGGATGTATGTTAGATAGTTCATTTAAAACCAAGAAAATGATTATGGGAATTATCTGGAGGCTAGTGACAATTTTGGTGAATTTTGGGGAAACATGCTTATAGAGTGAAACTAGGGGTAAAATCGTTATTGTACAAAATTATCAAAGGCCTAAAATTCATTTGTTAAGAGACTTTTTTTTTAATGGACTTTAGTGAATGTTAAAATTTGGATTTGAGGAATAATTCATGGATTAGTAGAACTTTAAGTGTATGGATAACAAAGCTTTAATAAGGGGTATTTTAGTTTATCAAAAAAATAAAATAATAAGGGGTATTTTAGTCATTTCATGGCGGGACCCACTTGAAGTCACTTAAGTGAATTAAAGCACATGTTTAGACCCATTTTTCAGCAATCATCAACCTCCTTATTGTGCAAACCGTGGAGGCCATTGTTGGAGAGGTGGAAAAGCTTCACAAAATCGTAACTTGAGTTCTCGGCCACCAAATTAAGTGACTCCAAAGCCTAACTCACTTAAAATTTCGCAAGGAATCCATTTCTGTCTTTATTTTCGATTTTGGTACACTTTATAGGGAGATATCACCCATTTTCAATTGCAAAAATATTGAAGTTTTTGAGGTTTATGGTGGATTGGAGCTCATGGGAGCTTGAAGAGCTTCTTCCTTTCCATTTTTGGGTTGTTGGTGTTAAGTAATACCACTCGTTTATTAAGTTTTCATATGGATTGAAAAATAGGTATGTTCTTGGATGATGTGTTGTTGGTGGGTGTTGTTGGAGAGATTAAAAGCCTATATCCCTTTGGAGTTTTATGTTTGTTATGACAAACAAATGGTAGAGAGCTAATAAAAATTTAAGGCTATGTTGTTAACACTTAGACAATATTTTGATGATGGAAAAGTGATGAATTTAATGAATGAGTTAATGTTGAATAATGGAATGAGTTGAGGGTTGTTGGAGTAATAAATGGTTGAGTTAAATGAAGACTTGAAAGAAGTGAATTGCATGAATATATATTTGGCTTTTCTTGGTATGTGTCTTCTCCATGTGTAGGTAATTTAGGCGAAAATTGTGTAGTGAGAAATTGAAGCTTGGATGATGGATTAACTGGTAATATAGTAGGATGGTGATGGTGTATTGATGATTAAATCAAATTGATTGCTTGTTTTGTTGGTTAAGGCCGAGAGCATGGTTATTTTGGGAGGAATATTATTGTGTTTTATTTGTAACTTGTGTAACAATTTATTGATGATCACGTGTGTATGATCTTGTGGGTTAACAACTTTGGATCCCATTGTAGAGGATTGAACTTTGGAAGCTTCTCTTGAAGAGCCTTTGGTCCTTGACCAAAAGGATTGTGGCATTTGTTTATAAAAGCATTGGTTTGTGAGCTTTCTTGTGGAGCAAGGAAATGGGGCTAGGAGGAATCTATATTAAGGTAAATGTAACACCCCATAGTACTCCGATTGTTAACATATTAGCGTACACAGCGGAAGACTGTATCTTAAAGGAATATTAAAGCGTCTTATAAAAATATGAGTAAACTTTTTCCAAAATATTTTATGAAAATTTTTTTAAAAACGTTCACGTGAGATATCATGAAAGCGTAAATCTAAGCATACATCTACTAATTAATCCCATGAGCCAATATTAGTGGCCAATGGCCATTGACCATCATGATATGACATCAAGTGTCATTCTTGATGAAGTCTCACAGACAGCATAGCGGCTACATTTCGGATAAATGGGAACATAGTCCCACATATACAGTTAACCTGATTGATATAATAATTTAAACAAATAGCTTCCAAGTCCCACACGAACTGCAATCCCCTCAATGGGTCAATACAAACAATAAGGCTCCATGCTCAAATTAATTGAATGCATACATCAAGTCTATATTAATCCTAAAACATAACATCAGTAAATCATCCATGGCTCTAAAGATACAATCATGAGCCTAAATAAATCCATAACATAATCTCAAGACAATAATTAAGCATGTTAACAAATCTACATGCCATCATAAAGTCTAAACATAATATAAAATAATCAATTGCATCATCAACAACTCCAATTAAGGGGCCTTGCCCCTAGAAGCATCACCACTACTCTGGGTACCTGAAATGATGTCCCCAAACGGGGTGAGATAACAACATCTCAGTAAGCTCAAGATTCATAAAGGATCCTCTAATCCCCTGAGCCTACTTCCTGCATGACAAGTCAGATATAAAGAATATAATACAGGCATACAACATAACATAGCATCATCATATCATCCTTGTGTAACCCCAGGGTCAAAGCCATAGACGATTACACATTTATGACTTCCAAGGTCAAGCCATAGACAGTCAACACAACCTCAGTATGAAATAGCTCCCAGAGTCAAGTCATAGGCAGCCTACATACCATGATCACTGGCCAGGATCCTCATAACATATATCATCAGTGCATCATCATAACATCAAGATCATATAACATCTATATGAATGTGAATGAATGCACATATATATGATACCATATACTTTCATACAATACAACCATAATGCCCACCATCATAGTGGGGCCACAAGAGAGAGGAATTAACTAGAACTAGGAGCTTACCTCACTGATCTTATCAATAGCCCAACTCCGACAGTCAAATACATATGCTCCAGTACACTCTCATGTGCCAAGCGCTCTAGGCAAACCCAGAGAAGGAATCATTTACATTATTAATAATCATTCACTTAATGATTCCACATTTCATTCTTCCATGCCAATAATATGTTCATTACAAGTCTAGACCAATTATTACATAATTACTTACTTTAGTGCATTATGAAGTGTTCACTTATTATGTAATTAATCATGTAGTTTTTTAGCACTTTACAAAATCTTAGAATCATACTCTAGGACCACAAGGATGATTTAGATTATTTTCAACTGATCTAAGCCATATATATGATTATTATAAGTTACTAAGGGTTCTCATAAGCCCACTTAGCCTAAATATAACTTTTATGGTTTTCCCATAACTTTACATGCTTCTGTTTTCTAGTCACTGTGTGCAACTCACTTGTTATAAAATTCTCATCTTTTATTATGTTAATCTAGACTCAATTATCTTTCCAACAAGGAATCATATGCTTCATTTGGGGTTTTCTAACTCTGGTTATCACCATTTAAAGTTGGACAAACAAAGCTGTTTGCCAACTCCGAACAGAGCCCTAAACATCCTTTACCATTTTTGCGATTCTGGAAAATTTACTAAACCAATTGCTCTCAAATTTTTATATAGTCAATTAGACACCTTCAGCTTTAATTCGACATATTATGAGCCTAATTTGAGTAAGAACAGAGGGAGAAACAATTCATGGAAGTTGCAGCCATGTGTATGGCCTCCTAGGGCAGTCCTCACTCAAACGAATATATAGAATGCTATACATCTTCAATTGCTACCAGATTTTGACACCACATAGCTAACATCTCAAGCTTCTAAATGGTATAAGGCATCATTGCGACTCAAACCACCATCAATGACCCCAAAAATCATTCAAAACCATCACCTTTTTTGCCAATGATCTCTCTCTACAATGATATCGATGGGAAATTAAGGTTAGCAATGTGTTCCTATCAAGATTTTACACAAGTTTGGCTTTGGAATCACTCAAATCCATGCCCTAGAACTCAAGTTATGTTGGTTTGAAGTTTTCAAGCTTTTCTTTTTCACTAACAACGGAGGGCCACGAAATTTGCAAGGAGGAAGGAGGAAGATGATCCAAAAATCTGATTTCTCACATGTGCTCATAAGTCACTTAAGTGGGGTGGGCCCCACAAGTGCCACCTCACTTAAATTCACTTAAACTCACTGATCACTAATTAATTCATGAAATATCCATTAAATAAAAAAATTTAACATTCACCAAAGTCCCTTAATTACGCTTAAATATATGAATCTGGAGTTTTCTGATCATTCAGTGAAATCTCAGTTTTAATCCGATATGTGCACTGTTGGCACGTTTCTCTAAAAATCTAAATTTTCATCAATAATCATAATTTTTAGTCCAATGTACTTTTTCCAACTTATTTTCAAACCTAGAGCTAAAATTTCACTCGGCACATTTTTCGGTGCAACTACACCGCTGTATTTTTACCCGGTAAAAAGCTATTCATCAAATTTTCAAAAACTTGCGTAACCACTCAATTTTTCGTTCTGAATCCATTTACAGGGTTAGTTTTCCCATTTGAGGCCTTCTACTAATATTTTACTGTTTAGGTTTACGTGTTTGTCAAATTATTGTTTTACCCTTTTTATGTATTTTGACCCAAAACTCAGGATTTTCATTAATTCTACCCTTTAATCTTTATTTAAACTATTATTACATGTTTTAAAACTACGAGGTGTTATAATACACATATCATACAAATCATCCGGCACAATGTCCTAAGACATACGACATACATCATATCATCGGGCTATCATCCAAGAATGTATCCCTGGAATATCTTTCAAGGAGCCCCCAACTATAACTCCCGAGACATTCCTAGAGTGCTTCTCAATGGATAACAACTCTACAGCCCCATGCCAACTGGAAATCCCTATGGAGGCCTCTCCAGTGGAAGTCCCCAACAACATACAACAACTATCTACTGGCCAGAGATACAGTACAACTCTACGTACCCAAACAACAACACATGCATGATCATGTTACACTTACACTATTGCATCAAACAACTTCCAACCAATACCCCAATGGGCATGGTGGAGCACACACATGGATTAACCCCAGTATCAAGAGATTACCTTTTTGAAGCTCCCGAGCTAGGTAGCTTCAAACACAAGTTACTCCAAGCTTTACTTGTACAAGAAATGCCTACACAAAAGGTCATTTCCACAATGTTTAGTACCATTATGACAACCCAATTGGTCATCCAATCAATTATGCAAACAAGTGATTCAATCACTTACTAATATGCTTTTGGTCAAGGACCAAAGGCAATCCACAAGCTCCAAGCATCATGTCAAATGTCCAATTGCACAATCACACCCTATTTTCCCTAATTTGGCCGAATGCATGCTCTTGGAACATCAAATGATATTACTTTCAATTCACATGCATCACACAATCACACAACCCATTTATACTAGATTTAAGTAATCGCACATTCAACTACACAATTTTTGCATCATCTTTCCCTAATTTCACATACTTGGCTGAATTGATGCATAGGCATAACTAAGGATTCTCAATTCATTTTTCACACTTCCAATGCACCATACGTCATGTAACTAATTATTACAACTAATCCACAACTCAACTACACAAGCATACAACAATCCAATATAAAAACGTCATGCACTTCCATCCAAAAAAATTCACTAAGTTACCAACTTTTTCTCAATGATTTTTATTAGCTCAATCACTCTAATTCATCATTCTAAGACACATTTATCTAATGCATAAAAACCATTTGAGGTCCCCAACTACATTAATCAAGCCACACATAGCTTCAGGTTTTGAAAATTGATCTTAACAATTAACCAACAATAGGTAATCAAACTTACCAAGAATCACGGCCCAAGACCCCTAAGAACAATACCCAAGCAATAGCTCAACCAACAAGCTCCAGTGGTGGCAATATCTTCAAGTTTTTGTATGAATGGGTAGGGTTTTCCCACAATCTAGGGGGTTCCAAGAGCAATAGAGGTGGGGGTTGAGTTTGTTGAGTGTTTTACTTAAATTTCCATGTAGAACTTGGATGGTTTTGGTGAGAACTCAAGGAAGAAAAATCTAGTCCTTTTTACCATACTCATGGCCGCGGGTTTGAGAGAGAAGGAGGAGGGAAGCTGATGGTGGAATAGTGTTCTCACATGTGGCTTAAGTCACTTAAGTGAGGTGGGTACCACTCGACACATCACACAATTCAAATTATTTCAAATCTCCCACTTAAATCACTAGTCTCTAGTTAATTCATAAATTATCCATAAAGTCTCAAATTTAACTTTTACTAAACTCCTTTAATTATACTTGAACAGATGAATCCGGAGTTTTCCGACCATTTGGTGAAATCATTATTTTAGTTGAATATGTGCATCGTTGGCACATTTTCCCAAAAACCCTAAAATCCATCAAATTTCATCAATAATTTTATTTCTTAGTCCTAAGTACCTTTTCCAACTTATATTCAAACCTAGATCCCAAATTTCACTTGACAAGTTTTTCGGCGCAACTGTATCGTTGTATTTACATTCGATAAAAAACTATTCATCAAATTTCCAGAAACTTACCTAACCACTAAGTTTTTCATTCTGAATCCATTTTCAGGGTTTTTTTTCCCATTTGAGACCATCCACTAACATCTTACTCTTGAAGGTTACATATTTGTTAAATTATCGTTTTACCCTTCTTACGTATTTTGACCCAAAACTTAGGATTTTCACTAATCCTACCCTTTAATCCTATTTTAACTATAATTAAATGTTTTAAATTTACGAGGTGTTATAATTATCTCTTTCCTTGCATGTAACCTATGGGTATATTTAGCCTCGGTGTTACGTCTGATTGCAGGGATTTTCTTGTCTTCTCGCCCAGGTATTTTTTGGTTTGGGTGGATCTCCCATCAGTGCTTTTTCTTTCTTTTTTCTCACAGCCACTATTAATTTTTCCTTAATTTGTTGTGTTAACCTCTCTCCTGTTACCTTTGTACTCCTCAATTCTCATAAAAGCTTGTGCTTTCTATTTGACTTCATCAATGTCTGTGACTTCATAGTAAGCCAGTTCGTAATGAATAGCCGTTACGTAGGTCAGAAAGAAAAATGTGCACTTGAACTTTTGGGTCTAAACCTTTAATTGATACATCTTATTTTGTTGTGCTAAACTGTCAAAGTATGATTGGAGGATTTTTCCAGGATGCTGGCATACCCTTCTTAAAACATGTATAGACTGTGGAGCTGGCAGCCAGTCGAGAACTAGTTTTTGAACTTGGCTGCTAAGTCGTCCGTGGATATGCATCCGGTCAGAAGTTTAGTGTACTAGTAAAGGGATTTGCTTTCGACGAGTAGCGAGGAATGTTATGCACATCAGGAGATTCTGTCTCTCCGCATAGAGTTATTGCTGCTCCAAACTTTCGGACCCATTCATATCGTGTCAGATTCACCAACATATTAAGGAACGTTGGTTAGGCCTTCGAACCTGAGTGGTATCTGGGCATCAATCGTAGGCTGTCGACCAGGGGTTTGTTACGTCCTGAGGGGTTAGGTGCTTAAGGCATATATTGTCCTTCACCTGAGCTGTGGTTG
>JAVKPL010007209.1:0-28952 GCA_032173675.1 Gastrolobium villosum | reverse complement strand
ATATATAAACATAGAATAAAGCAAAATTTTATTTGCAAAAAGTTATAAGGGTAAGGTTATATAACCTGAGTTTGTCTTTTTTTTTTATGCATAAAATGCAAGCACTGATATAATGTTGACATGAAACACATTAGTCTCATTTCTAGTTGTCAAATTCAGGGGTTAATCCTGTTGACTATGTCTCAATTCATTCCAAGTCTAAAGCCTTGCAACACTAAGATATGTCAACGGCCTAGGAAGGTTCATGAAGTGGTTTTCTTCCTTTTCCCTTTACTGCATCTCCTTGGGAACTGGAGGATACAAACCATGCTTGCAAAGCTTTGGAGCTGATCAATTTGATGATGATCACCTGGAAGAGAGGAAGAAGAAGATGTCTTTCTTCAACTGGTGGAACTTTGCACTTTGCTTTGGATTGCTGCTTGGTGCAACAGTTGTTGTTTATGTTCAAGAAAATGTCAATTGGGGAGCTGCTGGTCTTATACTCACTGTTCTTATGGCTCTCACTATCATGGCTTTCTATGTGGGGAAGCCTTTTTATAGATACAGGAAGCCAGAAGGAAACCCTTTAACACCAATTCTTCAGGTACTAATTGCAGCCATTAGGAAAAGGAATTTGACCTGTCCTTCAAATCCTGCTCTATTATATGAAGTCCCAAAGTCAGAGATGTCCCAAGGAAGACTTCTAAGCCATACTAGTAGGCTCAGGTATCACACATGAACCTTGTCAGATTGAGGCTAATACCTTTTTATTGTTAGAATCAATGGAATATATATATATATATATATACATGACAAGATGAACTTACACACAATTTTAGCCTTTGATCCGCTTGCATGTCACATGTCACATATCTAGTCAATTAGAGTCACTAGATATAAATAGGATCAATGACTAAAATTGAGATCGTAACTTACGCGTGTATAAAATGATCTTAGCCATATGTATACCGAATGATTGTTAATTTACCTAGGACAGACCAGAACCTACCTATAGTCATTGAAATTAATACTCATCAATTGAATATATAGGTTTCTTGACAAGGCTGCAATTATTGAAGAGAAATGTATCGAGCAGAAAGACAATCCATGGAGATTAGCAACAGTGACAAGAGTGGAAGAGACAAAGCTTATTTTGAATATAGTTCCCATATGGCTAACTTCATTAACAACTGGAGTATGTGTAGCACAAGGGTCAACACTCTTTGTCAAACAAGCAGCTTCTATGAACTTAAAGATAAGCGACAGTTTCAGCATCCCACCAGCTTCCATTTTCTCTGCTGCAGCTATTGGTACCTTAATATCTGTCCCAATATACGACAAGATTATTGTTCCAATTCTGAGGAAAGTCACTGGTAATGAAAGAGGCATCAGCATCCTTCAGAGGATTGGCATTGGCTTGACATTCTCAATCATGGTTATGGTTGTTGCAGCCTTAGTAGAAGCAAAGAGACTAAGAATGGCTTCACATGAAACAGTGCCAAAGACTATGAGTGTGTTCTGGTTGATACCACAGTACTTGATTCTTGGCTTTGGAGATTCATTTTCTCTAGTTGGTTTGCAAGAGTATTTCTATGACCAAGTTCCTGACTCAATGAGAAGCTTGGGAATGGCCTTATATCTTAGTGTTATTGGGGTGGGAAGTTTCTTAAGCAGCTTTCTAATCATCATTGTGGATAATGTCACAGGGCATAATGGGAGAAGTTGGATTGGTAAGGACACAAATTCAAGTCGTTTGGATAGGTTTTATTGGATGCTTGCAGTCATAAATGCTTTAAATTTGTGTGTGTATCTATTCTTGGCAAAAAGGTACACTTATAAGACTGTACAGAGGAGAGCAATAGAAACTGATGATTGTAAGAGTGATGGTGTGGAAATCATGGCATGATGAGAGCTACTATATGTCTACCTCAATGCTATAGTTTCAGCTGAACCAAATGTTTTAACATAATGTTTCCCCTTGTATTTGTTTGAATTTGGATTGCTAAGTTCTAACTAATTAATAACTTAGATAAGTATGGACCTTTTTTTATCTTTTATTTTATATAGTAGTCAGAGGATATTTTCTATTCAATTTCTTGACCGTTAAAGAAATATTAAAAAAAAAAAGTATTCTTCGGCAATGGGTTTTGTAAGCCCATGATATACGAGCATGTCAACTGTTGGCCCATATGACAAACCGGCCCCAACCAACAAGAAACAAAATGGTAGAAAATAATATCATTAACAAAAGTTCAAGAAAGAGAGATGTTAAAATTATGGGGTTCATGTATTAAAAAAAAAAATTTATGCAGTTTATAATTGTTATATGGTAGGAAGTTGATTATATCATGTCATATCGTGCCTCAAATTTTTATTTTATTTTTTAAATGATGGGATCTATGTTTGATGTCTCTATAGGAAAATTTTGTATTTTCCTGTCACTTGATATCCGTAATCCCCTAAAATTATTCATAGGGCTCCTCTACTGATTTCGAATTTTAGAAGAGTTGGCTGCGTGATGATCAATTGAACAAGAGCGTTGCATTGTGTTACTAATTCTTCAATGATTTTCTTTCTTTTTTTAAGGTTTAATCTTATTATCAAGTTATTTTGAGTTTATTAAAAAAAAATCGTAATTGATGAGTAAATTTTTTTTTTTTTTTTGGTTACAATAATTGACGAGTTACTTCGAAGTTAGAATAGCGTGATCTAAATCATATCTTTTGATTTTTTGTGAAATTTACGCGTCATTATTCTAGATAATAAAATAATATCAACAGGTACCTTTTTTTTTCTATAATCGTATGTACTTTTTCATTATATATCACATGTTTTTTCTTCAGAAATATTTTAGTTCTCTTTTTTGATAAACATTTTAGTTCTATATGTAAAATAATTTTTTCTCGTTAATTGATCTTGAATAATTATACTAATCAATTATAAGTAGCAAAGATAAAATAATCATTTACTCAAATTTGATTACCTTATTTGCTTATAAAAATATATTTAGTAGGTAAGAAGTTAATAAAATTTGATTATATTATTAACAATGGAAATATTATAATATTTGCTTATAAAATACGTGGCTTACTGCAAGAAGTAAGCCAGCCTGTGAATCTCATATTAGATGAATAGAGAGTGGTATGTGGTTATAAAGCACACATACAGAGAAGAAAATTGCTGTGCGGATTGACTGTCTAATTTTCCTTTGTTGAATCCAGAGCTAGAGAACTTATGTATTTTTCCTTCTCCCCCATCTGGGATTTTCTTCTTGTATTTAGTTGATTTAGGTGATTTTGGTAAAACTCGGTGTGTTTGGCAATATTAGCCTGTTCTTGTGGGGATTCTTTTCCCCTTCAGGTTACCAAAAAAAAAATATATATATATTTAGTAGGTAAGAAGTTAATAAAATTTTATTATATTATTAACAATGGAGATATTTTAATTATGCTTTTGCAATATTTAATTAAAAGAGAAAAAAAATTCAAAATCTTTTTCGGTCATTCTTTAAAAGGGGCATTTGGTAAATGACAAATCTTTTTACTAGGAAAATGTAACTACAAGAAAAAAGATGGAAAAGTAATTTTGGTAAGAAAGTTTAAAAAAAATTGTTTGGTACCGCAAAATATTATTGGAAAAATTGAGTTAAATATCATGAGTCTATGTTTGATTGAAAATAAAAATTTGATGGAAAAATAGGTGAAAATTATGAAAGTAACCTTTCTTTAATGTATACTTTGCTCACATGTGGTTAAGAAGAGGGGTAATGTTATCACCATTTTTATCTTCTTTTTGCATTTATCCGGATTTCTCCCAAATATCATGTTAGAAGTTGCATTATTGCACAGTGCATTTGTAACTTTTTTACATGCTTTTTTCAATGGCTCGGCAACTGCCTTGGATGGGTAAAAATATTCATTTCTTCTACCAAAGGGAGACAACTAGAATGCTACTTTCACTTGACTAGGAAAGTATAGAGATGTACTGAACCAAACGCATCCTTTAATAAAATTAACCTCATTTGCCCAGTAAAATTTTGACATACTACAAACTTTTTTGTTATTTTTTCGGGAAAAAAAAAATTTCCCCAGCAAAAAGAAAAAATATATCTCCTGTATCAAACATCCCCTTAAGGGAAACATATTTCTCTAGTCAGTGGAAATAAAGTTATATCTAATAAGTTCAAAACGACGTCGTTTTAGGATTATAAGATTAAAAAATTATAATGGTAAAGACTAATATAATCCTGCAATATATTATAATTACAAAAATATCTTAATTTCCGTCCCAAAATAATGTCGTTTTGCACTCACTGAAAATAATTTATCTTTATTGACCTGATAAATCACTTCCCATTCTTTTAAATATAAGTTCTTATTAACCCCCGAGGGTAGCTCAGTTGGCAGCTGAGCTTACAAGGATTTGCTTGGGTCGTATTCTGAGGACAAGGTGATCGGAGGAGGTTGAATGAGATAGTTATAAATTTTTTTTCTTATTATTGTATCAGTAAGCATCAATCCTACTCTTTTAAAATCTTAATTAAATATTAATTATTATTTTTCAATTATTTAAAATCTTAATTAAATATCAATATTTTTTTTTATAAAAAAAATCCATTAAAATTCTTTTAAATCACAATCCAATACATTATCCTAACTTTATTTTATTCTACGATAAGTGTTCAAACCCATACTGAATAGCCATTATAGTGTCTGCGGAATATAACTCTCAAAAGGTCAAGTAGCAATTTCTCTGGTTTTCTTCTTCACCAGCTCCATTGCAGTTCCAATTTCCAATTTCCAATTTCCAATTTCTTTTTCTTCAGGCGTGTCTGTGGAAACCACACACCTTCGCAGTTCTATGGTCACGGTATCTTCTCTCTCTTTTTCTCAACGCTTTCAATATTCAGTTTCTTTCTTTCTAGCTTTGAATCCTGTTCTTGGTGCTTGAATAAAGTGGCCTTGGAACTCCAACGAAGATGTAAGATGTGGCAGTGGGAGTGATGCTTAATCGTTTGTCTTAGACTTATATTAAAATCTTATAGCAAAGACATAATGATTTTAGACTACTTTTCGGCTTGGATTGTCCCTCCTATTAATGCTGATTTACCCACTCTTTGAACCATCTTTTCAAATCTGCAGGTTTTACATGTTTGTTGCAGATAGTTGTAAGGAATATTCCTCATATTTCTGGTCACTCAGTATCACAAACTGTGTATAGCTTCTTTCAAACAGACTGTAACGTAGGTTACCTTTTTGTTGAGCAAGTTGGAGAAGAGAAAAGAGAAAGAGAGAGAGAAATTAGGAAGAGAGAGAATTGTCCGAATTTTCTGTTATCTCTATTCACGCCTCCCAGGCTATTTGTAATACAATGGATGAAAACTTGTAACAAACTTAACATGGTTAACAACAATTAAAAATGCCAATGACTAACACATAAAACGGTTACCCCTAAATGGGCCATCTATACTATTTAGCCCATTACAAAGTCTTTGTACTGTTCGGGCCTCTTGCAAGTCCTTTTCCTGCTGGACCGCCCCTCACTTGGGCCCTCCATGAGACTTGGATCCGCTACATCACTCCGGGCCCCAAAAGCAGACTTGTCCTCAAGTCTGAAGCCCGCTGATAACGCATGAAGAGGCCCATGGTCCGTAACCTGATTCGGCCCACAAAGTTGGGCTCCCATCTCGCCACCTGGATCCTCCAATAAGGGCTGCGTGCTGGGGAACGCAATCAAGGGTGGGGATTTTGCCGACACTGACCAAGGAACCATAGCCGTGGGATCTACTGTAGGAGTGGATGCCAGCTGGGAGCCATGAGTGGACTTGAACGGTGGATATAACACCGAATTTGGAGCCTCAATCGCAGCCGTTAGACGTGGAAGGACAGCAGCTGTCTTGGGAGCACGCTGGTGAGTGCGGTTCCCAAAAGAAGTAACGTCCTTAAGTGAAAGAGTGTTTGTCTGTGAGTTTCTCTGCACAACACCCCTTCGTTTGCTGAGATCCTGTGAGCTGGTTGAACCATCATCCTGGACCAAATCCAGTTCATCCTCCCATGTTGAGTCGTCCGGCGACAGATCGGACCATTGTACGAGCATTTGGGTGACCAAAACACCCTTTCGCCATACTTGTCGTGTTCCCAAGATCGCTAAAGGTGTATGCTTGAGCGGATTTTCGGCTGGCGTCTTGGGAAAAGAATGGATCTTGAAAGGTGTATTGGAGCGGAACGGCCGAAGGAGGGAAACGTGAAACACCGGGTGGATCCGAGCCGTTGGAGGAAGTTTCAGACGATAAGCCACCGGTCCGACGCTCTCCTCAACCTCATACGGACCATAGTAGCGAAGAGCCAACTTCTGAGACGACCTGCGGCTCACCGAGAGCTGACGGTACGGCTGTAAACGAACCAGAACCAAATCCCCTGAGGTAAAGGTCCAATCTTTTCTCTTTTTATCCGCCTGAGCCTTCATTACTTGTTGAGCTTTGAACAAGTTCTCCTTCAATGTCTGTAACAGGGTCATGCGTTCGGTGAGGGTGGAGTCGACGGCTTCATTAGCGGAAGCACCCAAACAATATGCCAGAAGATTTGGGGAAGAACGGCCAAACATCACCTGAAAAGGGGTCACACCCGTGGAAGAGTGGAATGATGTGTTGTAGTGGTATTCGGCTAAACTGAGGAACTTGGACCACGAAGATGGATGGTGGTGTGAAAAAGCACGTAAGTAATTTTCCAAACACCTGTTAACTCTCTCTGTTTGGCCGTCTGTCTGGGGATGATAACTAGAACTAAAATGCAGTTTTGTGCCTTGTAGTTTGAATAAAGAACGCCAGAAATCACTGAGAAAAATCGGATCTCGGTCAGACACTATGGACTCGGGTAGTCCGTGGAGTTTGCCCACAAAGTCCCAGAAGAGCTGAGCAATTTTGGAGGCAGAATAATGTGTGGGAAGTGGAATGAAATGGGCTGCCTTGGAAAATCGGTCCACCACCACCAACACGGCTGTGTACCCCGCAGATAACGGTAAATGTGTGATGAAATCCATACTTAGGTGAGACCATAGCGTGTCAGGTATCTGTAATGGTTGTAAAAGTCCGAAGGGAGAGTGGTTGGGGGGTTTTAATTTCTGGCAAATCTCACATTGTTGTATGTAGCCTTTGATATCTATTCTTATTCCTTTCCAGGTAAAGTTTCTGTTGATGCGATGCAGAGTAGCTTGGATCCCGGAATGCCCCCCCTGAACTGTGGTATGGTGTTCATGAAGAATTGGCTCAATGAGAGAGGATTTAGCTGGAATGTAGATCCGGTTGCGATGGAGGAGTAACCCGTCGCGAACCCTCCAGTCGGGCAAGGAACTAGGATTAGTTTTTAATTCTTGTAAAAGAGCTGCAGTGTAGGGATCTTGTGTATATTCGGATTGTAACATATTGGAACGATGAAGATGCGGGCCAGACAAGGCCATGATCTGGGGGCTGGTCTCAACCACGTCCCCTGTTGGTATTCTGGAAAGACCGTCGGCCACCGTGTTGGTTTTGTCGGTCTTGTAGACAATGGTATAATTAAAACCCAACAATTTGGACAGAAATTGTTGTTGTTCAGGGGTCTGTATAACTTGGCCCATCAAGTTGTGCAAACTTCTATGATCCATGCGAATGGTAAATGGGGATCCAACCAGATACTGACGCCATTTGCTGATGGCGGAAGTGATCGCAAACATTTCTCGTACATAGACAGATTGTCTTTGCATTGCGGGAGATAGTTTGCGACTGTAGAAGGCCAAAGGTTTTTCGTTCTGTAGTAATACGGCACCTATCCCCACGCCGGAAGCATCAGTTTCCACCACAAATGGTTGCGAAAAATCCGGTAACGTCAGAATAGGGGCTGTGATCAAATGGCCTTTGAGCTCTTGAAATGCTGTGGCAGCTTCTGTTGTCCAACGAAAACCATTCTTGGATAGGAGATCAGTGAGAGGACTAGCAATTGAAGCATATTTCTTAATAAACTTCCGGTAATACCCCGAAATTCCAAGAAATGCCCTCACTTGTGTAGTGGTAGTAGGCATGGGCCACTCCACAATAGCCTTCAGTTTGTCTGGATCAGGGGAACCCCGTTTCCAGTGATAATATGACCCAAATAAGGAATTTCGGAGCAGCCAAATGAACACTTTTCTTTTTTTGCAAACAACGAGTGAGCTCGTAATGTGCTGAAAATGGACCCTAAATGATCGATATGTTGGGCCGGTGAGGTAATGTATACCAATATGTCATCAAAGAAAATGACCACGAATCGCCGAAGGAACTCAGCGAATATCGTATTCATAGCTGCTTGAAAAGTGGAGGGTGCGTTAGATAAACCAAATGGCATAACTAAAAATTCAAAATGGCCATGATGAGTGCGGAAAGCTGTCTTGTGGGCATCAGGGGAGTGCATCCTGATTTGATGATACCCCGAGCGTAAGTCCAATTTAGAAAAAATTGTGGCACCATGTAATTCATCCAGCAGTTCATCAATGGTGGGGATAGGGAACTTATCCTGAACCGTGATAGCGTTGAAGGCACGGTAATCAACACAAAACCGCCATGTGCCATCTTTCTTCTTGACCAAGAGCACTGGTGAACTAAAAGCAGAGTGACTGTGTTGAATCACCCCTGTTTTCAGCATCTCTTGCACACATTTCTCAATTTCATTCTTTTGGCAATGTGGATAGCGATAAGGCCTCACTTGCACCAGTTTGGAATTCGGAAGCAGGTGAATGTGATGGTTAAAGGCGCGGTCTGGAGGAAGAGATGTTGGTTCAAGGAAGATATCAGTGAATTGCTGCAAGAGATCCGCTATCTGTGGATTGTGCCGCCGCATAGCCACCTCAGTGGTGGTGTCTTCAGATTGAGTAGAAAAACACATCAAACAAGAGGAAATGGAATTATGAAGCATAAGCTTGTGTAGCTGGGAAGCACTGATATGGTGTGGATGAGCGGCAACGTCCCCTTGAAGTATTACCTGCTTATTGTTGTGAGTAAAAGACATGGTCAAAACAGCGTAGTCCGTGAGAACTGGACCCAGTGTGGACAACCATTGGACACCCAAAACCAGATCAGTCCCTTTTAAGTCAATCACATAAACATCGATATGGAAGGAATGTGATTGAATTACAATAGGAACATTAGTGCATTTGGCAGAACAAAGTAAGGTATCACCATTTCCTACCCTAACTTCAAAAGGAGGAATAGCATGGAAAATTAAGTGTAAATGTGAGGCCATGCGAGAAGTGATAAAATTGTGAGTACTGCCGGCATCCACCAACACTTGAAGTGCTTGTCCAGAAATTGTACCTTGCATCCGAAAGGAATTAGAGGATCGATGACCAAATAAAGCATTAAAGCTGATTTCATGGACTACCTCCGGAGTGGGTGATTCAGGGACTTCCACTGCCTGTTCGAGTGTGAGAGCAGGAGATGGTTGTGTATCATGGGTTTCATCCTCTGATGGTTGTGTATCATGTGTATCAATCAGCAACATTTGCGGTTAGATCGTCTAAAGTCCCAGGAAGTTAAATCACTAACAAATCGATGTTGTAATTTGATCAGTGCCCATCCTAGCTAAGAACATTGTAACAAAGCAACACTATCATCTTTACCATATACTCCCGTCCAAATAAAGATTGAATTTAAATCCACCAAGAAGTTATTTTTTAAAAGGACACTCAAGTTATTTATTAAATTTATAAGAAAGTTTTCACAAAAAAAAAAAAAATTATAAGAAAGTGTTACAATGTAACTTATTTATGAGCCGCTATTTTGAGCTCAAATTATTAAAGATACAACACACATCACACTGTAGCCCGAACTTTGACGATAAATGTCATAACCTCGGGCACCATATAACCCACGTTGTCAGCCTTCAACGTATATATAAGAGCTGCAATACATTATAATGAAAACAATTAATGAGCATATTGTACTTTTGATGCATCCGAGCTTATTGATTTGGATTGAACTTTTTTATAATTTATTCCATAGTTTAGGACTTTTCAATAATTATTAATTGTTTCTCTTTTTGTTATTTTTAGATTACATTTGAGTTTGTTTGAGTGTGCGTTGATTGTGCATTATCTCCTTTGATTGCGCATGATTATAGTTATTTACTCTCTCTTTTTTTGGTTAAATAAAATTAAGAAAAGAGAAATAGTATTTTATCGCAATCCTTATGTTCGCTTTTTCATTCTGTTTAGCCAATTGATTACTGCTCCGGTGGAGACTAACTGTTACGACGTCTCTATTTGTTTTCTCTGTTAGGGTTTCGAAGTCTTATTCAACTACTCGACTGCTTCCTTCCAAAATTAGGGTTTCCGCTTCTGATTCGAATTCGTCGAATAAGGTTTCGGGATTTGCTTCCGCGATGCCGCACAGTTCGAAGCATAAATCGAGCAAACACAGTTTGAGGGATGCGAGGGAGTACTCTTGACTCCGAGAGAGATTCTGGCCTGAGGATCGAAAGAGCAAGGATGAGAGCGCCATGAAGGCATCGAAGGATTCAGGCTCTGTTGAGAAGCGGAGGATGGATTTGAAGGACGTTCACGGGGATGGAGAGTATTCTGATGTGTATGCTTCTTCCTCAAAGCGGCGCAAGGAAGGTGGAGGAGATAGGTGGAATGACGACGAGGAAGGATCAAAGAACACGAAGGTGTTGAAGGATTCAAAGAGTAGGAGGAGGGATGGGAGTGTTGGAGTGTACGGTGAGGGTGAGGATGTCAAGAGGATTAGCGACAAGAGTGACGGGAAGCATAAGGATTCATCATCTTCGGGTCGAAAGGAGACCAGAGAAGGTGGGGCCGAGAAGGAAAAGGAAAGGAAGTTCAAAGAAGGTAGAAGCGAGGAATCGGTTGATGACCAAGAACAGCGGGTGTCCAAGCATGTGTTTGAAAATAATGATTCAAAGAAAATAGATGAGTTATGAAGCCCTAAGAGACGAACAAGGAAGAAGAGGGATGACTATGGTGATGGTGATAAGCATCGAGATGATGTCACGGATGGTCATGATAGACATTTGTCTTCTAGGGATGACACTGCCAAGGAGGGAAATAAAAAGGATAGTAGGCAAAATAAAAATAATAAAAAAGTAGAGAACTATAATCATGCGCAATCAAAGGAGATAATGCACAATCAACGCACACTCAAATGTAATCTAAAAATAACAAAAAGGAAAATAATTAAAAATTATTGAAAAGCCCTAAATTATGGAATAAATTATAGAAAAGCTCAATCCAAGTCAATCAGTTTGGGTGCATCAACTTTATAACTATGAGCGTGCTGATATTTATTCGCGGAAGGCTATATTTATAAAAAAAAATTATAAACTCTTACAAACTATACTATGTTTGACCGGTCATATACTCTTGATTGAAGTCTGGTCAGTCATATTTAGTATAATTTGTAAATTCATAAGAATTTTTTTTTTTTAAATATAACCTTCCCCATTTATTTATGCGTTTATGATAGTTACCTCAAGGGTGGACCTTGACATGATGACAACGTCCGGGAATGGTGATTGCAACTTTGGGATTAATGCCAATTTTCTTGAAGGCACCAGAAGAGAAGATAGCATACATGCAAGGTGTTGCAGCCCAAACAACTCAAGTCACAAGGTCCAGGCCCAATCGTATCAAGCAGAAGCCCAAGCACTTATTAGATTACTGCTAGTATTTGTAAGGCCCAAGAGAAAATATAATCTCTTTTATTTTCTCTTTTATTAATTTACTTTGAAGCAATTAGAAAAGGTTGTAACAGAAAAGGGTATATAGCCCATGAGGGGCGTGAGAAAAATACAGAAAATGTTTGACAATCTCTCTCCCTTTCTCTTTCATATTCCCTTTCTCTCTCCTTTCTGTTACTAAATCTGGATCTGAAGAATACCCCTTACAATTGGTGCTTTCATTGCCCTCATCCTACCTGCTAATGGCGGAAAACACAAGAATGAGGGAGATGCAACAGCGTCTGGAAACCTTGGAACAACAATTCCGTTCCGCCGAATTGGCCCGTGAACAACAGTACCTCGGTTTACAGGAACCTCACTCAAATTTACAAGAATTACAACACAACATGCAAGCCTCTCATGACAGACTCCATCAGGACATGACACGTTTGATCGAGATGCAGGAGGCATTTTCGAGCGGTGCTCAACCACTCCGAGGAATTCTGGGTTCTGGCCCTCATGCCGGCTCATCTTCCGGTTCTGACCCCACCAGATCTTGTCAAATTAAATTGGAATTTCGTTGCTTACTTGTGCCACCTCTTTACAGCACTTAGCAGAAACAGGAGCACATTCGTCACGTGCTGCTTTTTCACAGTGACGCAGCTTATGTGTCAATATTCTTTGTGTGCTAAACTTGCCACATGGACCAGCTTTATCATGTTCATGATGAAAATCATGATCAGCAAGAGCCACAATGATCAAAAGCAGCAGCAAGACCCAAATAAACTTGTTCATGTTTGCTAATTCACTTGTATGTATTTCCTTAACTAAGTAGCTTCAATTAATCTTTTGTAGGCAACTCACACAAAACTCATTAGCATTAAGCTCTATATATATATATATATATATATATATATATATATATATATATATATATATATATATATGGGATTAGTGATGGGATTAGTGAGTGTACAGTGACTTTATGTAAAAAATCGGTCCAGTGCACTATGTTCTCCCGCGAGAGCACAATTAGTAAAATTTATACTATGTTCTCCCGGGAGAACACCTAAAGAATACCATTGTAATATTTATTGCACTAAGTTCTCACAGGAGAACTTAGTGCACTGGACGCTTCAGTGACTGAATTTTTTAATTTTTCCTATATATAATATATATATATATATATATATAGGGGATTACTTCTCTCATGTAGTATGAGAGAAGTTATCTCATGTTAAGAGACAAATAATGTGTAGGGATGAGCATGGGTCGACCCGAACCGGTTTTTTTGAAGAACCGAACCGGCGATTCTTTGAACTAGATTTTTATAAAAAATGAAACTGGTACGGTTCGGTTTAAAATCGGTTCGAAACCGGTTCGACCCGAACCGATTATGAACTGGTTTTAAACCGGTTTCAAACTAGAACCATTTCCGATACGGTTCCGAACCGGTTTTAAAGAAGATTTTTTTTTCTTTTTTCCAACTCTTTGCACTGTGCCAAAAACCATGTTATAGTTATGAGATTTGGCTATACTTATGAGCTTTACATCCTACAATAGCTACTCGATCATAATCAAATTTGATCTTTATTAACCCCCTGCTATTACAAAATCAAGTCACTGCTGCATGTCAAACACATGAAAACAATGGGCCAATCATATCATCCATTACATGTTTTACAACATAAATTGCATTCTGTACTAAAAACAGAAGACAAATGGAACAAAAGCATTTACTTTCAAAGATACACTTCATTTCACCACCAAATATATTACAGTAAGGAATATTCTGCAGTAGAGCACATTCTCTCTATTATACAAGAATGCCTTGACAACTGACACGTTTAAAGAAATGGATTAGAAAACAGCATAATTTTTAAGCCCTGTGTACTGGCAAAATGCTTTGAGCTTTTGGGCATTCTACAGTGAACAATACCTTCTGCCAGAAATATCCATGAGCCTCATGGCAACAGCTATACAAGGAAGCATCAACAAGGTTGTCACAGCACTACTAAGAAAAGATGCAGAAGTAGAACCAAGGCCCAAGTTTGAAAGAAGATAACCAACACCTGCCTGCTCAAGAATTTGAGGTGGATAGTAGAGGACCCCATTTATACCAGCAAACTGCATTGATTCAAAAAGTAGTTAAATGAGAGTCCAGTATAACTTTTCATCAGTGGCATTACTGGTTGAAATAAAGATGTTCAACGATTTGCCCTTTATTTGGATATTGTACTTCTTAAATCAGTGCCATATTGAGGCACTGACACGCAAAGAAAAAATAAAATGAGACTAACTCACAATACATTCAATTTTGTCATATTATCAACTCGAGGAAAAGTAGAATCAGGTCCATTCAAATCACTAATTCTCCTGCATTTAACATTATAAAGATGGAAGAATACAATAAGAAAGCAATTTAATTTTAAAATTATGGTTAACAAAGAAATTTTATACTTACAAGTCGGTTAAGTTTTGCAGAAATGAAACTCCAGAAGGAATTGGTTCACTTAAACCACTGCCTTGAATTGCTCTGTCAAAATAACAAATTAACAATACATTTGCCACAGATGTAAAGATGAACAATATAGATATAATACAATTACATTTCAACCCAAAAACAAAAATACAAAATGGTTCTTACAGTATATTGAGATTTTTCCATTTTTGAATAAAATCAGGTATCTTTCCAGAGAATTGATTGTCACCAAGTCGTCTACATCATTTGAGAATAAACATGAAATAGTTACAATTAATTTAGAGCTAAAATAACAGCAAAATTTAAAGCAACTAATGACAATAAAAATAGGAAGCTTACAGTTCTGTCAATGTTGTAAGTCTTGCAAAAGTTACTTGGACAAAACACAAAACACAAAAATGCAACTTCTTTAACTCAAAATTAAAAGCGCTTTAACACATGGTTCATTAAAAATGTTATAATTCCTTGCAAATGCTTATCTTATTCCAGAAGTATAGAGTTCCTATTCTATAGGATGTTCCCATAGGGACTATGAAAATACTAGTTACACTGACAAAGTTTAGTGCTAGTGAGCAACCACCAAAGAGAAGCCTTTAATGTATGTTAAAAAAAAAAACATGTACATAAATCATTTTAGCAGACCTAGAATAATTCCTTGAGCCCCTCTGTAGTAAGAACTAGTTAGAGTTCTGAACCTTTCTTGCCCAGCTGCAACATATGTAATTTAGGTGAATGCACAAGTGATTCACCAAAAAAGACCCTATAAGGAATATTTCATTATATTTATTTGCATCTAATTACAGATCTTGCAAGTCAGAGTTTCACGGGGAGTTTTTTTTTTTAATCCAATTCACAGATGCCAAGAACCAGAAAAAGGTCTAATTTCATGAACTGGAAGCAGAAGATTTGACTATAGCTTACCAGTATCCCAAATAGTTAGTTTCAATCTTTTTCCACCAACCGTGAGAAGCTTGATCTTAAACTCAACACCTACATTCATAACAACAGAAGATAAGAACAATAGCATCAGATCATATCAGAACTCAAATTTGATAGAAGCAGCATGATAAAAGCAGCATCGAAGACTTCGAATCCAATCATAAAAAATCCAAACCCTTCATGCCACAAGTGCCCGTTAATAAATACCCTCTCTTAAGTGGGAAAAATAAAAATAAATAAATAGAATGAAGACCGCAAGCAAATTGCATAAACACAACGTAAAAAGAAAGAATAACAAAACCCTTAAAAAGGTTCATAGTCAAGGGCGGACCTACATGGGGGGCGTGCATGGGCGGCCGCCCCCTCTAAAATCTAAAAAAATGTTTACATCCCCAAAAAAATACATAGTATGTTTCATTTTTCATAACTGGTGAGTTACTTTAACAAAACTAGTATTGTGTGTGCCCTTTAGATCTGAAATGAGTTGCATTGATTTCATCTTGTTAATGATCGGTACAGTGTTTTTGTTCAAAGCTTTCGATTTCACTTTCTGAGTCTCCTTCTTTTGCTTCATTTGATACCCAAAATCTGTTAGCATGAAAAAGAAGCTTGATACCCATTTTCCTGTTGTGAGTATTTTCACTTTCTCTTTGTAAAGTTTTGATCTTTTTGTAGTTTCATGTTGTTCGAATGCTCAAAAACCAGAAGAAAGTGAAAGAAAAAAATGGGTATAAAATACTTGTAGTTTGCAATACTTATTGAAATTTATTTGTTTAGTTTTATGGTGCTTGATAATTGAAGTGGATATGTCTGTAGTGATGTGGGTATTATGGAACTTTATGATGTTAGTTTTAGGTGTTTGCGTAATTTGGGTTCTACGAGCTTCCCCTTTTTTTGATTTATTTTAGTTATATGATTATATTTGTTATTAAAATTATTTAATGGATGCATTTCTTGAGATCCTTGTACATGTTTTTTTGGTTTAAGATTGTGATTCTCCTACTTTTCATAGTTGACATGGCATATGCAATGAAATAATCTATGTTAAATTCGTCAATTTAATATACTTGTTAAATTATATTTTATTTAAAATTCTATAAGTCGGATTTATTAAAATTTTCGCCCCCCTTCATATGATTTTCTGGGTCCACCACTGTTCATAGTTGATGATACATAGGAAAACACATTATTGAAACAAAACAAAAAACAAAAATAAAAATCTGAATCCGAAAACAGAGATCGAGGAGTAGTAATTACAAGAATCCCTAAATTACTAAGATTCAACATAAACCAGATCCTCAGTTACTCACTCCCAAAACGCTAATCCACAAGTCAACGGTCACCGTTATCAATTCGATGAGAATGAGCAGCGAGATTCGATACTGAAGAGAAATGATTGAGACAGTGAAGTTAGGGTTCATGAGATGAAGAAAAATAGCCTTCGATGAGGAACGATGACTCGATGAGTTGTGTCACACAATGGGGTGGTTTGGTTCGACCCGGTTAAAAATAAGTTTTGAAACGGGTCGTAACCAGATTGTTTTAAATAATACAATCGGTTCAACTTTTCGAACCGGTTTAAAATAACAGGTTATTTTGGTTCAGTTTGGTGCGGTTCTTGATGCGATTCAGTTCTTTTCGATTTTTTGCACATCCCTAATAATGTGGGCCCCACCAATTTTTAGAAAGAAAAAAAAGGCACATTTTTCGAAGTGAGAGTGACATGACTCATGAGAGATCAATCTCATGTTACATAAGAGTATGATTTCCCATATATATATATATATATATATATATATATATATAAGGTTATACTTACTACCTATTTTTCTTACTACTTGTTACTACCAAATCTTAACTGTTGATTTCCGTCAAACTAACGGTTATAATTTATTGTAAATTAATAATTAATTAATAAATAGGACCCCATAAATTATAACCGTTGAATGGACGGAAATCAACGGTTAAGATTTAATAGTAATAAGTAGTAAAAAAAATAGGTAGTAAGTATAATCTCTCCCTATATATATATATATATATATATATATATATATATATATATGGGTTTATTATCTATCATTTAACATGACTCCAAAAAATCTCCTACACTCACAATATTTTCTGGGGCCCGCAGCAAAAGAAAAAAACTCTGGCACGCAAAATGAAACTCTATAACTTAACACAATCATTTTTCCTACAACATAACTCTTATAAAATCATATATATATATATATATATATATATATATATATATATGGAAAATATTTTCTCATTTTAAAGGAGAAAATTGTGTCCTACTAAAGACTCATTGTATAAGTGGATCCCACCTTAAACTTTTTTTTCTCTCCACTATTTTGTAGGCCCCACTTATACATTGAGTCTTTAGTAGGAGAAAATATTTTCCCATATATATATATATATATATATATATATATATATATATATATATAGGATTTTATAATTCTAATTTAACATGAGAATTTGAATTTTCCTATACACTCTTCGATTTTCGTGCCAACGTGGGTCCTACACCTAATTTTTTCTAATATACGGGTCCCACATACTTTTTGTTTCTACAACATGAGAATTCAATTCTCATGTTGAATGAGAAATATAAAACCCATATATATATTGCCATTAGCGAGACAAATTAAGAAGCAATTGTTGACAAAACCATGTTCTCAAGCTAGCAACTTGTTTATAATTCTCATTCTTTAATTTCTTGGGAGAAGAGAGCTATTGCTGGCAAGCTGCACGCAGATTTTTACTTTTGTGGAACAGTCTCAAGAAGCAGTGCAATGGAATATCTTGAACATAAATGTGGTTTTTGAATTATCGTACGTGGTTTTCGAAAAATTGAAGCTGCACGTCATGTTACAATTAGAAGCTCTATGGTTTTTGAACAAGATTAATGTGGTTTAATTTACATCTTGTTCGGGTTGATTATCATACAATTGTCAAATTAGTCATAAAGAATGAAAGTCTCAACTAGCAGTGGTCTACTTTAGTTCACCTAATTTGATATCCTTCAAATAATTATTTACAAATTTACACACGTTATACAAGTATAGCTTCTTCTTTTTTAAAGTCTTAATAAGAAAAAATGCAAGACCTCTCAATAACCATATATAACCTCACTTGTGAGAAAATAAGTATTGCTTCACATATTGTTTGGTTAGTATGAGACCTTAAGTTATCTATGCACTGCGTCTAGCCAAAAAACAAAACACGCACACCCTTCACCCTGCCTTTACACCTTATTTTTATCTCTAGCTTAGGAAGAAAATATTTGTTTAAAAAAAAAAAATCAAATGTAGTAAATTATTTTCAATTCATATGCATTTGCATGTGGACATAGTTAACGATACAATTGATTTTTGTTTATTAACGAGGCTGCGTTTGTTGTCCGTACAATGGACAGTAAGTACAGCAAAAGCCCATCAGATTATTATGTGCGACAACATTCAGCCCCGCTGAAAGCCTTGTATTGTTAAGCATAGACCAATCCAATGACCCGAAAACAAATCAAATTAAAGCTGGCGAAGTGCTTCGCATGTAAATACAATACAGCAAAAAGATTAATCCGTGTGCTTCGTCAATCCGCTTGAAATTTTTTGACAAAATTTGTTTTTTTGTCGAAAACTTCAAGAAACTTGTTTTCGGTCGAAAACTTCGACGAAACTTGTTTTTCAGTCAAATTTTTTGAAAAACATGTCATCAATTAAACCTCACCTAATGTTATCAGTCCGTGTAAATTTTTTCGATGGAATGCATTAAATAAATACTATGTTAATATTTTATTTTTTAGGTAAAAGCACAATTTTTGACTGATCATTTTTCGTTGAAATTTTGATGTAAATTTATTGCTGTCAAAATTTGGACAATATATTAAAGGGGAAAAGCGTTTATACTTTTAAATAATACAATTTTCATCATTTCACTTCTCTCACAAAGAGGTGGGACCCACACCTTTATTTTTTTATCAACTCTCTCCTCCTTTATCTATCTATTTTTCTCTCTTAAAATGATACAACCTTACATCTTCAAGATGACACACACTTTACCCATACTAAATTATCTGGCCTTTAGACGAAACACATTTCGTCTGAAATTTTTTGTCAAAAAATTATTTTTTGACGAAATTGTCAATCGTTTGCAACCGAAATATTCGGTTGAAAATATGATTTTTTTTGTCGTATGAAAAGTACATAATTTTTTTACAGAAATTTAAATTTAATTTTATTTGTAAAATATAATAATTATATTAATTTTTAAAAAATGTAAAATTATAAAAATATTTCATTAATCCTCCTTTTTTTTTTTCTTACCATAATTGTGTGTGTCTGAATCCCTTACCATAATTTTAACTCTCAAATAAGGAAAGAAAATACCGTTTATTTCCCTTTCTTTCTTTCCCTTTGCAGACTTCCACACAAAGTCCAAATGAATTATTTTAAACGTAGGCTAAAAAAAAAAATTATTTTAAACGTCATGAATACCGAATTAAATTTCAATTCAAAAAAAACATTATAAAAGTAAACAAAAAAACTAAAGAAGGGAAGTAAGATGCAACAGTTTGATTGCCTTTACTTGCATACATAAAATAAAAATGAGTTTATTACCTATAATTTAACATGATCACAAAAAATTTTCTACACTCACAATATTTTGTGGGGCCCGTAGCAAAAAAAATTCAGGCACGCAAAATGAATCTCTATAACATAACACAAATATTTTTCCTACAACATAACTCTTATAACACCCAATAAAAATATATAAAACCATGAGCAATGACAGAAAGGACCTGCATGGTTTACATTCGGGAGTTATCCTATACGATCAACTATTAGTTTGGATAATTTTTCCAAGAATCAATTAAATAGGAACTTTGTGTGTAAAGACCATAATACGGTCAAAAAGCAACAAGGAAAAACATTACAATTTTATATCCAAACTCTCGTTTAAGAAACAACTACTTTTGTATATTTACTTTGTATTTAAACTAACTTTTTTTATTTATAAAAAGTTTATAATAAAAAACTTTATAATTTTCTTTCTAAATATTATTGTTTTTTATCATATTGATTGATTCGCTATTTAACTCGGCTTTTCAAACATGGACTTTGTTGACAATGTTCCAGGATGGTGATCGACCACGTACGTTGTACCATACAGTAGCAGTACTCTACTCTAATTACGTCTATCGAAATAAGACATAGTATAGCGCATATATACTACGGCTCTAGTACTCTTTTGGGAACATGTGTTGGCTCAAATACATATGGTATTTGAGCTAGCAAGCACCTTGTTGAGTATGCATTTTTAAAGTCCTTTTTGTCTCTACTGTGTCATCTGAAGGATGTAAGGCATGCCATTAATCGTTTACTCTTCCAACTTCAAAAATAAGAAGGAAGACTAATAATAGGATTAGGTGTGAAAAATAATCAAAAATTTGGGTCGAACCATGAACCGAACCGTCTTATAAAATAATAAATTTTTAAAAACCAGTTCATGAACCGAACCGATTTTTAGAACCGGTTTAAGAACCGAACCAAATTAATTTTTATAACTTTGTTTTTTAAATTTTTATTTTTATTTTCTTTTTAAAAGAGGGTCGATCTGAACCGGTCTCAAACCGAACCGAACCAAATTAATATTTATAACTTTATTTTTTAAATTTTCTTTTCTTTTCAAAAGAGAATCAACCCGAACCGGTTCTGAACTGATTTCAAACCGAACCGAACCACTTCCGAACCGAACTATTTAAACCAATTTATTTCGATTCAACCATTCACATCCCTCAGGACCAACGTATTTGCACTTAGATAGTCTAAATTAAGACGAAAGGAATCTAAATCACCAACAGATCGATATCGTGATTTAATCACAATTTCAGCTAAAAGCATTGTAGCAAAACAACACCTTCTTTTACAATACTCCCGTCCAAATAAACATTGAACTTAAAACAACCAAAAAGTTATTTCTTAAATGAACACACAAGTTATTTATTATATAACAAAGTTTTTACAGTGTAACAACTTATTCATGAGCCTCTATAATGAGCTCAAATTATTAAAGATACAACACACAAAACATATTGTTTCCCGAACTTTAATTAACGATGTATCATGACCTCAGGCACCACATAACTTGCGTTCTCAGCCTTCAAGGTACATATATAAGCTGCAAATAGATAGGCTGGTGTATCGTTCACTCTTCAAATTCAGTGGGCTCTCGTATGAGGGGACGTGTTCATCCAACAACTTAAGCTTTTGGGTTGAACATTAAAGGCTTTGTATAGCTGCCCGCAGATTCAAACTTTTGTCGACGTTGAAAATTATTAGAACAGCATGTTATTGAGGATAAGATAAGATCAATATTAAGGAGGCTTTTTATTAAATAATGAATAGAAAAACAAACACTGATAGTCAAATTAGACGTAGTTGTTTCAAGCTTGGTATTCTGTAACACGTCATGTCACAATTAGATGCTCTGTGGTTTTTGAATAAGATAAACGTGGTTTCCATCTCGTCCAGGTTGATTGCATAGAAGTCAAATTTGTGATCAAGAAGTCCCCTCTCACGATCAAGTGGTGGTAAGATATTACATCACATGAAAAGATGAATCAGAGAAGAAGAAACTTGCAAGAACCAGAAGAATGAAAAATCTGGATTTCTGTATACGAAGAACTCAACTAAAAATACAATGGTGGTTCACCTATATAGTCATCAGCAAACCAGTAAACCGAAAAATGTAAAAACAACTATAACAAACTCAATTGTAATCTAACTAATCAGTAACAGAAACAATAACTAACTCAGAAGTTAGTAAACCATGGTTAAGTTAATAACAATAATACTCCCCCTCAAGATGGAGAGTGAATGTCATGAATGCCCATCTTGGATAACAGTGGCAGCAACTTTGTTGAAGGTAAAGCTTTAGTGAAAAGGTCAGCAAGCTGAGAATGAGTTCTGATGGGCAGCAATTTGACTAAACCAGCAGACACTTGATCTCTAATAAAATGGCAATCAATCTCAATGTGCTTCGTACGCTCATGAAATGTGGGATTAGATGCTATATGAACAGCAGCCTGATTGTCACAAAATAAGAGAGCAGAAGAAGTAAGCTTGCAACCAAAATCGAGCAACAGCTGTGTTAGCCATCGAATTTCTGCAGCAGTGGCAGCCATCGCACGGTACTCTGCCTCTGCAGATGATCTAGAAATAGTAGATTGCTTCTTTGTTTTCCAGGAGATCAAAGACTCACCCAGAAAAACACAATAGCCAGTGACAGATTTGCGAGAATCAACACAAGTTCCCCAATCTGCATCACTGAATGCTTTGAGGTGAAGAGGAGAGGAAGATGAGAAGAAAATGCCTTGTCCAGGCTTACCCTTTAGGTACTTGAGCAAGTGGTAAACAGCCTGCAAGTGTGTGGTACGAGGATGGGACACAAATTGACTGAGCTTATGGACAGCAAACGTAATGTCTGGCCTGGAGAGAGTGAGATAGAGAAGTCTGCCTACTAAGCGACGGTACTGGAAACTATCCTTCAAGAGTTCACCTTCAGTAGCATTTAATTGGATGCGTGGATCCATGGGAGTCTGAACTGGTTTACAAGCAAGGTAACCAGTATCTTCTAGTAGCTGCAATGTGTAATGACGCTGAGATAAACTAATCCCTTTCTTAGATCTGGCCAGCTCAAGACCTAGGAAATATTTGAGAGTTCCTAAATCCTTGAGTTTAAACTGACTGTGAAGAAAAGATTTTAAGGCAGCAATGGCATCAACAGAAGGACCAGTGATGATTATATCATCTACATACACTAACAATGCAACAAACGAAGAACCATGGCCCTTAGTGAATAAGGAATAATCAGACTTGGACTGAATGAAACCTTGTTGCAAAAGAACTGTAGAAAACTTGGTGTACCATTGTCTAGATGCCTGACGTAGCCCATAAATGGCTTTGTGCAATTTGCATACAGGCTTAGTTGCAAGAGTAAACTTCTCCCCCTGAATGGAATAGCCAAGAGGTAGATCCATGTACACCTCTTCAAACAACTCACCATTTAGAAATGCATTATTGACATCCAATTGATGGAGATGCCAGTTTTGCATAGAAGCAATAGCAAGGAGGGTTTTAACTGTAGCCAGTCTTGCTACTGGTGAAAAAGTATCAATGAAATCTATGCTTTCACGTTGTGTAAAACCTTTGGCCACGAGGCGAGCTTTATGCCTATCAATTGAACCATCAGCCTTGAGTTTCAGCTTGTATATCCACTTACAGCCGATTGCCTTCTTGCCAGGTGGTAAGGCAACTGTTGCGAACTCGGCAAGTATACCGATCGTTCCAAGTAATAAAAGTGATAAGTAAGTATCGTCTCCACAGGGATTGTAGACCAAGTACTATAATAACCAGTCCCCTTAAGTTGAATGGATCAAAAGAGGGTAGCAATAGTTGTTGGTTTAAAAACAAAAAGTAAATTAAAAAGTAAATTGCGTATTTTTAGGATTTTCTGAAGAAAGAGATGAAGAAAGATTGAATTATAAAAGATGTAAAAAGTAATTGAGAAAATATTGCAGTAAGAGGACGAACACCTTTCTGATCCCCACCTTGTAATCTGAATCAATGTTTACATTCGATTTACCCATTGATCAAACGATTCACCATCTTTTATTTGATTGGTTAAGCCCCAATCCCTTAGTGATCTTAACCTTATTAACCCTATTAGAACCCTAATCCCTTAGTAATTCCTTTTTAGGTTAAACGTATAACTCGATGAATCTTTCACGTTTGCGGTTCATGTAGCCTATCCCTAGTGCATACATGAACAGTTACTTTCCTTCTTGTCAGGAATTAGGATCCCAATATCCCTATGGCGAACCCTAACCCTCGCAATCCCATTAGAATGATCAGATCTAAAAGAATTATAGATGAAGAGCAAAGGAAAATAAATGCAATTAGATAAATAAACATAAACCTGATCCAAATTACAAGGGGTTCACATCAAGGGTTGTGACCCTTACCACAATAAAAGTAGATCTAGCCAACCATGACTGATCTTGAAAAAGAAAACATAAAATGAAATAAAAAGAAGAAGAAAAACTAGAAGAACATGAAGAACACGAAGAACTTTGAAGAACTCGAAGAACTCCGAATTCTCCTCTGAAGAAATCTGAACTGTGAGGAGTGGAGTGTAGCCTTCTCTGAATGTGTGGAGGGGACCCCTTCAAATAGCAGCCAATTAGGGTTTCCGTGCAAATTACGAAAATATCCCTCTGATAACGTTAGAATTAAATTACACTTATTACGTAACCGAAGAATTAAATTACACTTTATTACAAAAACGTATAACGGAAATATTAAATTAAATCAGATTTGAATTCAGATTTTGAATTCAAATTCTGAATTCAATAGTGGTGCGATCCCCTGGCGCCTTGTTCGATCTCTCGCGCGGTCTTCCCTTCTTTGTTTTTCAAATTTTGAATTTCTTCACCTTTTAACCTATAAAAATATAGAAAAATCAGTGAAAGTGTGTCTGAACATGGATTGTTAATAATTCATTAAAAATAATAACCTTTATTACTGAATTACTGTCAAATCCTTATTCTTTTCACTCTGAAATATCTATATGCTGAAGGCATATCAAACAATTCCCAGATTTAGATATTGCTGTCCCCAGCAATAAATAAGATCAAACATTAGGCAGCAATGATAAGCCCTGTGAGAAGAATGTATGTCACTAATGCATTTTCCTACATTGAAGAGATTCAAAGTCATAATGCTATGCATGAATGAATTCAAAGTTGAGAATTTCAGTAATCAATTTCTGCATAAGGGATTAGAATCTAGCTTGATCACTCCTTACGAAGATAATCACTGCACTTTTCACTCTTGTATATTGGGTTTAAACTCTCAATCCATCAGTGCAATAAGACTACCATAGGCTTGATCCTATTCTCAAGTTCCTAAGAATGAGGAATATGTAACACATGCACAATTAGATCCAAAGGTCTTTGCAAGGTTGTAACTTGGCTTAGGCTAAGGTATGAATATTTGGGAAAGTGGCTAATTTTTACTGTATATGAGATTGAAACACTACTAGTTGTTCATGCTCAGACACAATTTCACTTAGTTTTTCCCTTTCTATTCATACTTTTCTTTTTCTTCTTTCTTCCTGACCTTTTCATGCTTTTTCCGTTGCTATGCAACTTTTCATTTTGTTCTTTTTCTCTTTGGTCTCAGCTTTTGTTTTTGCCATCACTTAACTTCTATGGACTTTTTCCTTGAATTTTCTATAATAAGTGCTTCAATCTCATTCAAGGTATGTCAATAGGAAAAGAAGTCAAGTGTCTTATGGTTGAATTTTTTTTTTTTAAAAAAAAATAAATTAATAGGCCAAGGCTCAAAGGGGCTAGCAAATGGAAATACATTTTTTTTTTTTTTTTTTGGACAGTTATTTGGCCAAGTAGTTAACAAGAAAGAATTGCCTTAATCATTTCAGATCATGCATGCATCACAGAGAAACAGATCAAGTTCTAGAGTATTATCACAGTGAGGTCTCTCTACAAAGAAAATTTACTGTATAGGCTCAAACCTCACGGCTGTGCAATCAAACTAGAATCTAAATTCCCTTTATCATCACATATCAACTGTAACTCTCAACAAAGAATTCAATCAAACGAGCAATAATAAGTCTTATTCTTCAATGCATTACTCATACATTTATTCATTATGACTTCTCACACAGTATCCTATATGCTCTCTAAGATTTAATCATTTTATTGCATGAGTAGCTAACACAGATAACACAAATCCAGGTATGTTGCTCAGAGAATATCAAAACAGAAATAACAAAAGAAATTAAGACAGATAGGTTTAGAAATCTCCCTTGATTCAGAAATTTTTTCTGTTAGAGGTCTTTTCAGTTTGGCTCCTCTGTACCTAATGTGGTGCGCCCAATTCCCAGATTTAGAAAATTGCTGTCCCCAGCAATAATCAAATCACAAGATGGATGAAAAACATGAGCCCACCATTCCCAGATTTGATTCCAGCCATCTCCATTCCTTTTTTTTTTCTTTTTTTTTTTTTTTTCTTTGAACATTACCCACTGTTGGGTTGCCTCCCAATGAGCGCTTGTTTAACGTCACGAGCCTGACGGGGACTCTTTGCACTCATGGTGGTTGGAAGCACGCTACCAATGATGACCCACTTTTCTTGATCCAATGTGCCTTTCCAGGATCATATGTATGTGGGTGAGGAAGAAGTTTCTCAGAAACTTTAAGCTTAATTTCCACAAGTTTCTCCTTACTCTTGTACTTTTCCATCTTAACCTTTGGTTTGCTTTCTTCACGCCGCTGATGGACTTCCTTTTTACTCCTTTCCTCAACCTTTTTCGCTGCAATGTAATTGACTTGATTTTGAGGTTGAGAGACAGGCAATGGAGATTCATTTGTAAGTACCTTGAATGTTGCTTGCTCTCCATCCACGCGCATTATCAACTCACCCTTTGGTACATCGATTAGCGCTCCTGAGGTCGCTAGGAATGGCCTCCCGAAGATCATAGGCACACTGGCATCTTCATCAATGTCAAGAATAACAAAATCAACAGGAATTAGAAATTTGTCTACCTTGACGAGCACATCTTCAACAATACCATGTGCTTGCTTTGTTGAGCGGTCGGCCAGTTGAACATTCATTCTTGTTGGCTTGACTTCATCAATTCCCAGCTTCTTCATCAGGGTTAATGGCATCACATTAACGCTGGCACCAAGATCACATAAGACTCTCTCTATAGTTGTCTTGCCAATGGTGCATGGAATACTGAAGCTTCCTGGATCTTTCAACTTTGGAGGCATGTTTTTCTGTAGGATTACACTGCACTCCTCTATTAATGTGACAGGTTCATCCTCTGTGAGCTTCCGCTTCTTAGATAATATCTCCTTCAGGAATTTGGCATATGAGGGCATTTTCTCTAGAGCTTCTGCAAAAGGAATATTAATTTGCAATTTCTTAAAAATTTCTAAAAATTTAGAAAACTGCCTTTTTTGCTCATCTTGCTTGGGCCTCATTGGATATGGCTCAAAACGAGAAAAATCCATTGGTTTCTTTGGATCTTCAACAAGTTCCTTTTTTGCCTTTTCTTTTTCTTGCCTTGCAGGTTCTTCTTTCTTAGTGGCAGGTATTTCCACTTCTTTCTCACATTCTGGCTTAATTAATGGTTCATCAACTTTCTTTTGCTGAACCAATTTTTGCTTGTCTTGAGGAGAAATCACAACCCCGCTTCTGGTGACTATTGAATTGCAATATTCTTTCGGATTCACTTCAGTATCACCAGAAAACTGCCCTTGAGTTCTTTCCGCTAATTGCCTGGACAACTGGCCTATCTGAGTCTCCAAATTCCGAATGGAGGCATCTTGATTCTTGTGATAGGCCCTGGTTTCCTTCATGAAAGCACTTGTACTTTCCATATGATCATTTGTAGTCTTAGAAAGCTGTAGCATAGCTTTCTCTAAATCAGATGGCTCTTTCTGTGGGAGAGGAGGAGGTTGTAGGAAGTTATTGGATTTATAATCCAAACCTCCCCCTTGATTTCTTCTTTGGAAATTGTTCCCTTGACCATTATTCTGATTCCTTTGATATCCCTGGGTGTTTTGTGGTGGCCTTGGATCATACCACACTCCATTAACTTGGAATGCATCAGCTCCCATAAGTGTGGGACACTCATTGGATTCATGCTCTTCCTTACAGTACTCACAGTTAATTGAATTAACTTGAGTTATGGATATTCGCATCTTGTCTAGCTTGGCATTTATACTAGCTAGCTATTGAGAAATCACTCTTTGCTCAGCTAGTAATGCATCATTGTTCCCCAATTGTAGAATGCCCTTCTTTAATTGAGCTGATTGAGTCAACTGGACTTCTGTTGAGGCATTTTCATTTCGTGCCATGTAGTCAATCAGCTCCAGAGTTTCAGCAGCGGTCTTTCTTCCAATGGTTCCACCAGCTGCACCATTAACAATCATTCTTGTGTTTGGTGTCATCCCATTGTAAAAGACTCTGACTTTCTTTTCATTTGGAAAGTCATATTGAGGGCACTTTCTGATTAATTCTTGGAATCTTGTCCATGCTGCACAAAGGGTCTCTCCCGGTTGTTGAATAAAATTGGTGATTTCATTCACCAACTTGTTGTATTTTTCCCGAGAGAAATGTTCAGCAAAGAACTTGGCTGCCAACTCATCCCATGTTCTTATGCTATTAGGGGGTTGTCGGTCCAACCACCTAAGACTCTTCCCTATTAATGCAAAAGGAAACAACCGGAGTCGGATTGCATCATCAGATACCCCATTATGTTTAGTGGTGTCACAGATTCTTAAAAATCTGTCCATGAAGTCATGAGGATCTTCATAATCTTCACCACCAAAAGGAGTCTTTTCCACCAGGTTGATAAGAGAAGGGTTGATATCAAAATTGTTGGCTTGAATATGAGGCCGGACAACACTAGAATTCGGCCTTGTAAACATAGGAGCCAAAATTGATTGCATCAACTCTGGTGCAGGAGGCTGATTGTTGGGACCTCCTCCATCATTATTATGGTTTGCCATATCTTTTGTGGATTGATCAGGTTCACTTATCGGGTCTTCCCAAATTATCTGTTTGGCAACTTTTCTTAATTTCCTTTCGGCTCTTGTGATTTCTGGATCAAACACAAGATCTTCAGGAGCAAGTCTACCTCGCATAAACTTAAAGAAGATGATCAGTAATACCTGTAAAAATGCAGGTTAAGATAGAACAAACCCTAAAATGATAATTAAATAAAAACAATATTCAAGCTCAAAGATCAACGGTTATTTATAATATTGGAATTTA
>JAVKPL010007208.1:0-29601 GCA_032173675.1 Gastrolobium villosum | reverse complement strand
GACGGAAAATGGATTACGTAGAAGATTTTTGACGAAAAATGAATTCCGTCAAAAATGGATGAATAAAATAAATGCAAAAGAAATTAATTTTGTGAAGTTTTTTTTGAGGAAAATGAATTCCGTCGAAAATGGATGAATAAAATAAAGGCAAAAGAAATTGATATTGTGAAGTTTCTTGATGGAAAACGGATTCCGTCGAAAATGGATGAATAAAATAAATGCAAAAGAAATTGATTTTGTGAAGTTTTTCGACGGAAAATGGATTCTGTCGAAGATTTTGGACGGAAAATGAATTCCGTCGAAAATGGATGAATAAAATAAATGCAAAAGAAATTGATTTTGTGAAGTTTTTCGACGGAAAACGGATTCCGTAGAAGATTCTTGACAGAAAATGGATTCCGTCGAAGATTTTTGACGGAAAATGAATTCCATCATAAAACGGATGAATAAAATAAATGCAAAAGAAATTGATTTTGTGAAGTTTTTCGACGGAAAATGGATTCCGTCGAAGATTTTTGACAGAAAATGAATTCCGTTGAAAATGGATGAATAAAATAAATGGAAAAGAAATTCATTTTGTTAAGTTTTTTGACGGAAAACGGATTCCATCGAAAACGGATGAATAAAATAAATGCAAAAGAAATTGATTTTGTAAGTTTTTCGAAGGAAAATGGATTCCGTTGAAAACAGATGAATAAAATAAATGGAAAAGAAATTGATTTTGTGAAGTTTTTCGACGAAAAAGGAAATCAGTCGAAGATTTTTGACGGAAAACAAATTTCGTCGAAAATGGATGAATTAAATTAATGCAAAAGAAATTTATTTTGTGAAGTTTTTCGACGGAAAACGTATTCCGTAGAATATTCTTGGCAGAAAATGGATTTCGTCGAAGATTTTTGACGGAAAATGAATTCCATCGAAAACGGATGAATAAAATAAATGCAAAAGAAATTAATTTTGTGAAGTTTTTTTGACGGAAAATGAATTCCGTCGAAAATGGATGAATAAAATAAATGCAAAAGAAATTGATATTGTGAAATTTTTTGATGGAAAACGGATTTCGTCGAAAATGGATGAATAAAATAAATGCAAAAGAAATTCATTTTATGAAGTTTTTCGATGGAAAACAAATTCCATCGAAAACGGATTAATAAAATAAATGCAAAAGAAATTGGTTTTGTGAAGTTTTTCGACGGAAAATGAATTCTGTCGAAAATGGATGAATAAAATAAATGCAAAAGAAATTAATTTTGTGAAGTTTTTTTTACGTAAAACGCATTCCGTCGAAAATGGATGAATAAAATAAACGCACAAGAAATTGATTTTGTGAAGTTTTTCGACGGAAAACGGATTCCGTATAAGATTCTTGACAGAAAATGGATTCCGTCGAAGATTTTTGACGGAAAATGAATTCCATCGAAAATGGATGAATAAAATAAATGCAAAAGAAATTGATTTTGTGAAGTTTTTCGACGGAAAATGGATTCCGTCGAAAATGGATGAATAAAATAAATGCAAAAGAAATTGATTTTGTAAGTTTTTCGACGGAAAATGGATTTCGTCGAAGATTTTTGACGAAAAATGTATTCCGTCGAAAATTGATGAATTAAATTAATGCAAAAGAAATTTATTTTGTGAAGTTTTTCGACGGAAAATGAATTCCGTCGAAAATGGATGAATAAAATAAATGCAAAAGAAATTAATTTTGTGAAGTTTTTTTGACGGAAAATGAATTCCGTCGAAAATGGATAAATAAAATAAATGCAAAAGAAATTGATATTGTGAAATTTTTTGATGGAAAACGGATTTCGTCGAAAATGGATGACTAAAATAAATGCAAAAGAAATTGATTTTGTGAAGTTTTTCGACGGAAAATGGATTCTGTCGAAGATTTTGGACGGAAAATGAATTCCGTCGAAAACGGATGAATAAAATAAATGCAAAAGAAATTGATTTTGTGAAGTTTTTCGACGAAAAATGGATTCCGTCGAAGATTTTTGACGAAAAATAAATTCCATTGAAAAAGGATGAATAAAATAAATGCAAAAGAAATTGATTTTGTAAGTTTTTCGACGGAAAATGGATTCCATCGAAGATTTTTGACGAAAAATGTATTCCGTCGAAAATGGATGAATTAAATTAATGCAAAAGAAATTTATTTTGTGAAGTTTTTCGACGGAAAATGAATTCCGTCGAAAATGGATGAATAAAATAAATGCAAAAGAAATTAATTTTGTGAAGTTTTTTTTTACGGAAAACAGATTCAAATTGATTTTATGATGTTTTTCGACGAAAAATGGATTCCGTCGAAGATTTTTGACGAAAAATGGATTCCGTCGAAAACGGATGAATAAAATAAATGCAAAAGAAATTTATTTTGTGAAATTTTTCGACGGAAAATGAATTCCGTCGAAAATGGATGAATAAAATAAATGCAAAAGAAATTAATTTTGTGAAGTTTTTTTGACGGAAAATGAATTCCGTCGAAAATGGATGAATAAAATAAAGGCAAAAGAAATTGATATTGTGAAATTTTTTGATAGAAAACGGATTCCGTCGAAAACGGATTAATAAAATAAATGCAAAAGAAATAGGTTTTGTGAAGTTTTTTGATGGAAAACGGATTCCGTCGAAAATTGATGAATAAAATAGATGCAAAAGAAATTGATTTTGTGAAGTTTTTTTTATGTAAAACGGATTCCGTCGAAAATGGATGAATAAAATAAACGCACAAGAAATTGATATTGTGAATTTTTTTGATGGAAAACGGATTCCGTCGAAAATGGATGAATAAAATAAATGCAAAAGAAATTGATTTTACAAAGTTTTTCGACGAAAAATGGATTTCGTCGAAGATTTTTGACGAAAAATGTATTCCGTCGAAAACGGATGAATAAAATAAATGCAAAAGAAATTGATTTTGCGAAGTTTTTCGACGGAAA
Source organism: Gastrolobium villosum (assembly GCA_032173675.1). Classification (NCBI taxonomy): domain Eukaryota; kingdom Viridiplantae; phylum Streptophyta; class Magnoliopsida; order Fabales; family Fabaceae; genus Gastrolobium; species Gastrolobium villosum. The sequence continues at coordinate 26,659 of JAVKPL010007208.1, read as the reverse complement.
ACAAATTCTTTCGAAAACGGATGAATAAAATAAATGCAAAAAGAAATTGATTTTGTGAAGTTTTTCGACGGAAAATGGATTCCGTCGAAGATTTTTGACAGAAAATGAATTCCGTCAAAAACGGATGTATAAGATAAATGGAAAAGAAATTCATTTTGTTAAGTTTTTTGACGGAAAACGGATTCCATCGAAAACGGATGAATAAAATAAATGCAAAAGAAATTGATTTTGTGTTGTTTTTCGAAGGAAAATGGATTCCGTTGAAAACAGATGAATAAAATAAATGGAAAAGAAATTGATTTTGTGAAGTTTTTCGACGAAAAAGGAAATCAGTCGAAGATTTTTGATGGAAAACAAATTTCGTCGAAAATGGATGAATTAAATTAATGCAAAAGAAATTGATTTTGTGAAGTTTTTCGACGGAAAATGGATTTCGTAGAAGATTCCTGACAGAAAAAGGATTTCGTCGAAGATTTTTGACGGAAAATGTATTGCGTCGAAAATGGATGAATTAAATTAATGCAAAAGAAATTTATTTTGTGAATTTTTTCGACGGAAAATGAATTCCGTCGAAAATGGATGAATAAAATAAATGCAAAAGAAATTAATTTTGTGAAGTTTTTTTGACGGAAAATGAATTCCGTCGAAAATGGATGAATAAAATAAATGCAAAAGAAATTGATATTTTGAAATTTTTTGATGAAAAATGGATTCCGTCGAAAATGGATCAATAAAATAAATGCAAAAGAAATTGATTTTATGAAGTTTTTCGATGGAAAACAAATTCCATCGAAAACGGATTAATAAAATAAATGCAAAAGAAATTAATTTTGTGAAGTTTTTTTGACGGAAAATGAATTCCGTCGAAAATGGATGAATAAAATAAATGCAAAAGAAACTGATATTGTGAAATTTTTTGATGGAAAACGGATTCCGTCGAAAATGGATGAATAAAATAAATGCAAAAGAAATTGATTTTATGAAGTTTTTCGACGGAAAACAAATTCCATCGAAAACGGATTAATAAAATAAATGCAAAAGAAATTAGTTTTGTGAAGTTTTTTTGACGGAAAATGAATTCCGTCGAAAATGGATGAATAAAATAAATGCAAAAGAAATTGATATTGTGAAATTTTTTGATGGAAAACGGATTCCGTCGAAAATGGATGAATAAAATAAATGCAAAAGAAATTGATTTTATGAAGTTTTTCGACGGAAAATGTAACAGCCCGTTGTACACCGGTATTGTTAACATTGATTATGATATTAAGCGCAGTTACAATCACAGTGATTAGATTAATTAAATTACGGGCAAATTTTTCTTTGAACATATTCCTTTTCTTTTACATCAATACATTCTCCGTAATCAATTAAAGCCACACTATAATTGTAAATGCCGTTTGCGGAATCATACACTTTCTAACATCATAAATCTTTCTCTTATTTCAATTCATTTAAACTCACCATCTTACTCTCTGTATTTACCAAGTTGTAGTTCTTTACATTGTCTACGCGTGGTTTCAGACCACGTATCATTTGGAGTTCTACCCATCAAGTTATACCCCTTTCTTTTAGTCTAGAAAAACCTTAATTTTCGAAATTTACACTGTGGTAATCGATTACCAGTGGGTGGTAATCGATTACCACCTGTCAAAAATGAGGCAGTAGCCAATTTTCAATTCCTCTGTTCTGGTAATCGATTACCAGCTTTGGGTAATCGATTACCTCACATGGTAATCGATTACCAAAGGCCAGTAATCGATTACCAGTGCAGACAGTAGCTAATTTTTCGTCCCCTGTTGCATGGTAATCGATTACCATGCTTGGGTAATCGATTACTATGCAGCAAAATGACAGATTACAGCAGTTTTGAGCCCCAAAAAGGGTGTGTAATCCATCCCTAACCCCTTGGTACTCCACATAACACATAATCATGTCCTAATGTAGGCTCTAGGCCCTTCCATCATGCATTTTCCTTACGTTTAACATCAATTACATCATTCTCAAAATAATGGCCATTTACATGCAAATATGGACCATTTTTACAACATTACTCATCAAGACTTCAAGGCTATGAATGTGGCAATGGACAAGTCCCATGCTCACTCCAAATATACAGTTATCCAAGTCATGAATAATAAAACATAAACAAGACTTAGCATATGACCATGAACACTAACAAAAGCATGGAAATGACATCATGCAACATGTTCATGACCTAAGTCTCAAAATACTAATGGTATGCTATGTGCACTCCATAAACTCCTCCAAAAAGCCATGCAATCCAAATGCACCGCATGCCAATCCAACGTCCACTATACGGGCTTCTTGCCCGAAGCTCCTCCCGGCTCATAGTGACCTGAAATGTGGTCCCCCAAACACGGGGTGAGATATACGGATATATCTCAGTAAACCAATGGAGCTAGAGGCTCTCTCCACTCCATGGCTCACTAAAATGTATCAAAATGACATAATATGGCATGCAAGTAAAACAATATCACCATCCACCTGGAGACACCCAAGAACATCCATTCATGGATTCGTGTTCAAGGACTCCATCATATAACTCCCGAGACAATCCTAGAGCTTCTCCCATGGTTGAGAAAACTCCATGGCCAACCCAACCGGAACTCCTCAGAGACCTATCCGGCGGATGTCCCACGTTTGGCTCATCCTGGTGTCGCTCCCATGAGTCGACCCCATGGCATTCCAACTGGTATTTCGCCATCGAAATGTTCCAGCGGATGTCCAAACCCAACACACGTCAACTGGCCAGTGACCAAACAATTTTCACAAAACACAAGCAATATGCATACAAGCACAAAAACACATCATGTCATCACTACAAAATCCAACCACAACCTTCCTCTAGGTGTGGTGGAGCTCACTAGGGACTAAACCCAAGTTCCAAGAGTTTACCTTAACACTTAGCAATCCGTTCCAAACGTATGCTCCAATTCAACTTTTCACAATTCCAACCGTGTGAGGCACCCTACAACAATCATCAAATCCCAATTACACAAAAACTCATTTTTCATCAAAATTCCTCAAAATTCTCTAAGTTAAAAACCTAGATTTTTCACCAAAATTTAACATAGCATTTCTAGCTTACAAACATGATTCTAAGGCCTTTTCATCTAATAGCATTTTTGCATTTGGGCTCTCTATCATCACACATCTAAAATCAAAGATTTGAACACATATTCATAGATCTAAGAATTCAACTATCAAAAGACCACAAATATACTTACAATGTGTACTATGATCAACACCAAGGCTTCACTAAACCACTTGAAGCTCAAAACTCCAAGAAATCTCAAAAATCATACATGGGTCGGATCTGATTTTGCTTGAAACGCGGCCAAAGAGATGGATTCAAGGCTTCTAGGTGCTACCAATGGCTTTGGAAGGTTGTTTACGATAGATTTCGACACCAAAATCAAGCGATTCGGTGGAGAAACGAAGAAATGGCAAGAAATGGTGAAAATGGAGGTTTTGGTCTCTTTTCTCTCTGAAGGTGCGCACGGGAAGTGAAGAGGAAAGGAAGGAAAGAAGGAAAGAAAAAGGAGGTGGGGCCAAGTGACTTCGGTCACACGGGTCCCACACGCGATCTAACTTTAACTCCAATAAAATTTTCGGTCACAAATCCTTAATCTAATTATTTTTCCAGTCCATAACATATTTTTCTTTCTCCAAAATAATGATAAAAATTTCACACCTATCGGTACACTCACAACTCAGTATTTTAACACTTAAAAATCACTATTCATCGATTTTTCCCAAATTTGCCTATTTACTCAATTTTTCGCCCTGATTCCATTTCCAACCTTACTTTTGTCATTTGAAATCTCTAACTCAATATTTAAGCCTCTTAACACACGGTTGGCAAATTACCATTTTGCCCTTTTTGCCCCTTTTGGCCATAATACTTGGATTTTCACTAATCCACCAACTTTCATTTTACAATATAATATTAAAATACACATTTAAATATTTGAGGTGTTATATTCACCCCACCTTTTTGAAATTTTGTCCGCAAAATTAAATCATACCTGCTCACTAACTCAGGATACAGCCGGAGAATCTCGTCCTCCCGCTCCCAAGTAGCCTCCTCAGGTGTGCGGCCTTCCCACTGAATCTTCAGCATGGGAATCACTTTACTTCTCAATCGCTTTTCACTGCGATCCAATACAGCAATAGGACCAATGGGAGTCTTCAAGTTCTCCCTGATTTCAATATTATCCGGCATCACAATATGTGACTCATCCGGAACATAACGTCGCAACTGCGACACATGAAACACATCGTGTAAATTCGACAACTGCGGGGGTAAGGCAAGCTGATAGGCCACCAATCCTACTCTTTTCATAATCTGATATGGCCCAATGAATCGTGGACTCAGCTTCCTCACACCCAATGCACGGCCAACACCTGTGACCGGCGACAAACGTACAAATACATGGTCACCTTCCTCAAATTCCAGCGGTCTATGCTTATTGTCATAGTAGCTTTTCTGTCGATTCTGTGCCTGTTTCAATTTTTCTCTGATCATTTCAATCTGCACTGTTGTTTCCTGCACAAAATCCGGACCAAACCTTTCTTTATCGCCTACCTCAGTCCAACAAGTGGGCGTACGACACCTCCTGCCATATAAAACCTCGTATGGTGCCATACCCAGACTGGAATGAAAACTGTTATTATAAGAAAATTCCACCAATGGTAAGTACTTATCCCAAGCATTACCCTGTTCCAGTGTGCAAGCTCTCAGCATATCCTCAAGTGTCTGTATGGTCCTCTCAGTCTGACCATCAGTCTGCGGGTGATAAGCAGTGCTCAGTCGAAGCTGAGTGCCAAAAGCCTGCTGCAAAGCTCCCCAAAATCGCGAAGTAAACTTCGGGTCCCGATCACTCACAATGCTAATCGGTATCCCATGGAGTCTAACAATCTCCTTTACATACAGTGTAGCCAACTTCTCGGTGGTGTAGTCCACTCGTACTGGTAGAAAATGTGCAGACTTCGTAAGTCGGTCCACAATAACCCAAATCGAATCATAACCAGCTTGAGTTCGCGGCAATCCCACAACAAAATCCATAGAAATACTTTCCCATTTCCATTCAGGTATATCCAGCGGCTGAAGTAATCCAGCAGGTTTCTGATGCTCTATTTTCACTTTTTGACACACCAAGCACTTAGATACGTACTCGGCAACATCCCTTTTCATACCAGGCCACCAGAACTTAACTTTCAAATCTTGGTACATCTTTGTGGCACCTGGGTGGATAGAATATTGACCCTTATGGGCCTCAGTCATAACTTCCTCTGCAAGTTCCCTGGGCACAACAATCCTGCCCTGATATAACAAAAGTCCTTGTTCATTAACAGATATGCCACTCTGGCCTTTCAAATACTTTATACTTTCATTACGAATCTGAGTCTCTTTAATCTTCTCATGCAGCTCGTTTTCAATCCGAGTCAACTCCATATCACACATTCTTCCTGCAAAGAAATCCGTTATTTTCATATCACGGAATTGCTCAATCACTTCATTGTCCCACATCATCATATGAGATAAGTTAACAGACTTCCTACTCAATGCATCAGCCACAACATTGGCCTTTCCCGGGTGGTATTTCAGCTCAAAGTCATAATCTTTCAAAAATTCAACCCATCTACGCTGTCTCATATTCAGCTCCTTCTGATCAAACAAATATTTCAAGCTTTTATGGTCGCTGAACACAGCAAACTTCATCCCATACAGAAAATGCCTCCAAATTTTCAAGGCAAAAACAATAGCAGCCAATTCTAAGTCATGCGTCGGATAATTTTCTTCATGTGGCCTCAACTGCCTAGACGCATATGCAATCACTTTTCCTTCCTGCATCAACACGCTCCCTAAACCTTTCTTAGAAGCGTCACAATATAATACAAACTCACCCTCCGGATCAGGTAGAGTCAACACCGGAGCAGTAGTCAATTTCTCTTTAAGTAGCAGAAAGCAATCCTCACATTCCTGGGTCCACACAAAAGGAGTATCCTTTCGTGTCAATCGGGTCAACGGTAGAACCATTGCAGAAAACCCCTGTATAAATCGGCGATAATAGCCAGCAAGCCCCAGAAAACTTCTAATTTCAGTCACAGTCTTAGGTCGTTCCCAGTCACTTACCGCTTCAATCTTGCTTGGATCCACTGCAACACCACTTGCAGAAATAACATGACCCAGAAATTGCACCTCAGACAACCAGAATTCACACTTAGACGGTTTAGCATATAGTTTCTTGTCTTTCAACACCTGCAACACAGTCCTCAAATGGTCCATGTGCTCCTCTTTACTCTTAGAATAGATTAAAATGTCATCAATGAATACAATCACGAACTGGTCCAAATACGGTTTAAAAATGCGGTTCATATAGTCCATGAACACCGCCGGGGCATTAGTAAGCCCGAAAGGAATCACTTGATACTCAAAATGTCCATATCTGGATCGGAAAGCTGTTTTAGGTACATCCTCCGGTTTAATCCGAATCTGGTGATATCCGGACCGGAGATCAATCTTTGAAAACACACAGGCACCCCTCAACTGATCTAATAAATCATCAATACGCGGTAATGGGTACCGGTTCTTAATAGTCACTTTATTCAGCTGTCGGTAGTCAGTGCACAATCTCATGCTACCATCCTTTTTCTTTACAAATATTACCGGTGCTCCCCACGGAGACACACTCGGCCTAATAAAATTCTTCGCAGATAATTCTTCAATGTGTTTCTTCAGCTCAGCCAACTCAAGTGGCGACATCCGGTATGGAGCCAAGGAGATCGGCCCCACACCAGGCAATAGGTCAATCGAGAACTCAATCTCTCTCTCAGGTGGGAATTCCGGTATCTCATCCGGAAATACATCCTCAAACTCATTAACAACTGGTATAGCAGAAATCTCCTCCTTTTTGTCACCCACCAATCCGCCCAACAAAACATAACCCAGATCTCCAGCCTTCAAGGCTTTCACAGTCTGACTGACAGACAAATACAAAGACGGACAAACAGACGGCCTCTCGTGAGATAGCAACAACCTCTTCCCGCAGCAATCAATCATTGCGCAGTTCCGAGACAACCAATCCATCCCCAAAATCAAATTAACAGAGGCCAGGGGTAAGATAATTAAATCAATGGTATAACCCCTGCCTAAATAAGTGAACTTTACATCTTCACAAATCCACGACGACTCACTAACCTCGCCTGTAGCAGTAGTAATGCGCATCGGAGGAACCATCCGTGTTACCTTTAAGTCCAACGCCTTAGCCACATAGTCCGCCACAAATGAATGTGTAGCTCCCGAATCAAACAACACAGATAAATCAACATTAGAGAGAAAAATTATACCTTTAACCAAATTCGGAGCCTTTTCAGTATGTTGAGCATTTGTAGTATAGACTCGTCCCACAGTAGGAACAGCCGTAATAGGAGTAGCAGCAGTAGTAATAGCTGGCGGCAAGGCCTGCAGATTCGCAGCCTGCCCCGAAGAAGACGGACACTCTCTAGCAAAGTGGCCATTCCGACCACACTTAAAACAAGACAATGGACCAGCACCACACACACCTTTGTGGTATTTCCCACACTTCCCACATCGTGGGGTAAAATATCTGTCCGAAGCACCACCACCACCAGTGTTTCCACCCCTCTTGAACTGACCAGGAGGCTGCCTCACATGCAACCCCCTACCCCTGTTGTTATTGTTGAAACCTCCTCTATTAATGTTTCCAGAAGGACCAGGTGTCCTCTTAACTTCTTGTTCTTTTACCTTATCCGCTTTTGGATACCTCCCATAAACAGTCTCGACCCTTTTGCATTGGGTCACTAAATCAGCAAAGTTTCTCACTGCGGTATTTGACATCCTCTTAGCAATCTTCTCACTCAGCCCTCTTTGAAATTTAGCTGACAAGAATTCCGGAGTAGGTAGAGTACCTCCATAGTTAGCAAACTTCACAAGCTCATTAAATTTCGCCACATAGGCATCCACAGTCATAACTCCCTGTACCAGATTATCGAATTCACCTTGCTTTGCCTCCCGAACATCGCAGGGAAAATATTCTTCATGAAATAAACCTTCGAATAAAGTCCAAGTAAGGACCTCACCCTGAATAACAAATGGGCGAGACACATTGTCCCACCACTCCTGGGCATCACCCTCCAGCATATAAACAGAGTACAATAACTTCTGCGGATCTTGGCATCTCATAACTTGAAAAATCTTATCCATACCCCTCAACCAAGCAGTGACCTCCTTTGGGTCCCTCGACCCCAGAAATGCGGGTGGCTTATGTTTCCTAAAAGATATGAGCCTATGCTCATCGTCAGCATTATCAAGCACCTGCCCAGCAGCCCCAGTAGATTGGGCAACAGATGACAGATCAGGAACATAACTAGGGTCAGTAGTAGTATGATGACTAGCCTCACCAGTGTGGTGACTAGCCCCACTCTCCCCCTGTTGAGGAGTAACAGATGGCGTCGGTGTAGGAGTCACCGTAGCCGTATGTGGAGGTGTATTCTCCCTCCTAGGACGACCTCTATCCGCCCTCATCTCAGCCATAAAGGCCTGCATCATATTCTGATTAGCTTTCATCAGGTTCTCTGTCATATTTCTATTTGCAGCCGTTTCCGCCTGCAGAGCATTCAGTGCTGCAGTGACCGGATCCGGTGGCAAAGGACCTGCACCACGTGCCCCACGGCGACCTCGTGCCCTACTCATGATATCTGTACATGTAACACAAAGGAATGAGTTGATCAGACCCACACTGAGGAATCACATACACATTAATCATAAATAGTTCACAGATAGCTATGACACACAAGATACAACATACACAAACAATCAAAGTTCCCTAAACAAAACTGCTCTGATACCATAAAATGTAACAGCCCGTTGTACACCGGTATTGTTAACATTGATTATGATATTAAGCGCAGTTACAATCACAGTGATTAGATTAATTAAATTACGGGCAAATTTTTCTTTGAACATATTCCTTTTCTTTTACATCAATACATTCTCCGTAATCAATTAAAGCCACACTATAATTGTAAATGCCGTTTGCGGAATCATACACTTTCTAACATCATAAATCTTTCTCTTATTTCAATTCATTTAAACTCACCATCTTACTCTCTGTATTTACCAAGTTGTAGTTCTTTACATTGTCTACGCGTGGTTTCAGACCACGTATCATTTGGAGTTCTACCCATCAAGTTATACCCCTTTCTTTTAGTCTAGAAAAACCTTAATTTTCGAAATTTACACTGTGGTAATCGATTACCAGTGGGTGGTAATCGATTACCACCTGTCAAAAATGAGGCAGTAGCCAATTTTCAATTCCTCTGTTCTGGTAATCGATTACCAGCTTTGGGTAATCGATTACCTCACATGGTAATCGATTACCAAAGGCCAGTAATCGATTACCAGTGCAGACAGTAGCTAATTTTTCGTCCCCTGTTGCATGGTAATCGATTACCATGCTTGGGTAATCGATTACTATGCAGCAAAATGACAGATTACAGCAGTTTTGAGCCCCTAAAAGGGTGTGTAATCCATCCCTAACCCCTTGGTACTCCACATAACACATAATCATGTCCTAATGTAGGCTCTAGGCCCTTCCATCATGCATTTTCCTTACGTTTAACATCAATTACATCATTCTCAAAATAATGGCCATTTACATGCAAATATGGACCATTTTTACAACATTACTCATCAAGACTTCAAGGCTATGAATGTGGCAATGGACAAGTCCCATGCTCACTCCAAATATACAGTTATCCAAGTCATGAATAATAAAACATAAACAAGACTTAGCATATGACCATGAACACTAACAAAAGCATGGAAATGACATCATGCAACATGTTCATGACCTAAGTCTCAAAATACTAATGGTATGCTATGTGCACTCCATAAACTCCTCCAAAAAGCCATGCAATCCAAATGCACCGCATGCCAATCCAACGTCCACTATACGGGCTTCTTGCCCGAAGCTCCTCCCGGCTCATAGTGACCTGAAATGTGGTCCCCCAAACACGGGGTGAGATATACGGATATATCTCAGTAAACCAATGGAGCTAGAGGCTCTCTCCACTCCATGGCTCACTAAAATGTATCAAAATGACATAATATGGCATGCAAGTAAAACAATATCACCATCCACCTGGAGACACCCAAGAACATCCATTCATGGATTCGTGTTCAAGGACTCCATCATATAACTCCCGAGACAATCCTAGAGCTTCTCCCATGGTTGAGAAAACTCCATGGCCAACCCAACCGGAACTCCTCAGAGACCTATCCGGCGGATGTCCCACGTTTGGCTCATCCTGGTGTCGCTCCCATGAGTCGACCCCATGGCATTCCAACTGGTATTTCGCCATCGAAATGTTCCAGCGGATGTCCAAACCCAACACACGTCAACTGGCCAGTGACCAAACAATTTTCACAAAACACAAGCAATATGCATACAAGCACAAAAACACATCATGTCATCACTACAAAATCCAACCACAACCTTCCTCTAGGTGTGGTGGAGCTCACTAGGGACTAAACCCAAGTTCCAAGAGTTTACCTTAACACTTAGCAATCCGTTCCAAACGTATGCTCCAATTCAACTTTTCACAATTCCAACCGTGTGAGGCACCCTACAACAATCATCAAATCCCAATTACACAAAAACTCATTTTTCATCAAAATTCCTCAAAATTCTCTAAGTTAAAAACCTAGATTTTTCACCAAAATTTAACATAGCATTTCTAGCTTACAAACATGATTCTAAGGCCTTTTCATCTAATAGCATTTTTGCATTTGGGCTCTCTATCATCACACATCTAAAATCAAAGATTTGAACACATATTCATAGATCTAAGAATTCAACTATCAAAAGACCACAAATATACTTACAATGTGTACTATGATCAACACCAAGGCTTCACTAAACCACTTGAAGCTCAAAACTCCAAGAAATCTCAAAAATCATACATGGGTCGGATCTGATTTTGCTTGAAACGCGGCCAAAGAGATGGATTCAAGGCTTCTAGGTGCTACCAATGGCTTTGGAAGGTTGTTTACGATAGATTTCGACACCAAAATCAAGCGATTCGGTGGAGAAACGAAGAAATGGCAAGAAATGGTGAAAATGGAGGTTTTGGTCTCTTTTCTCTCTGAAGGTGCGCACGGGAAGTGAAGAGGAAAGGAAGGAAAGAAGGAAAGAAAAAGGAGGTGGGGCCAAGTGACTTCGGTCACACGGGTCCCACACGCGATCTAACTTTAACTCCAATAAAATTTCCGGTCACAAATCCTTAATCTAATTATTTTTCCAGTCCATAACATATTTTTCTTTCTCCAAAATAATGATAAAAATTTCACACCTATCGGTACACTCACAACTCAGTATTTTAACACTTAAAAATCACTATTCATCGATTTTTCCCAAATTTGCCTATTTACTCAATTTTTCGCCCTGATTCCATTTCCAACCTTACTTTTGTCATTTGAAATCTCTAACTCAATATTTAAGCCTCTTAACACACGGTTGGCAAATTACCATTTTGCCCTTTTTGCCCCTTTTGGCCATAATACTTGGATTTTCACTAATCCACCAACTTTCATTTTACAATATAATATTAAAATACATTTAAATATTTGAGGTGTTATAGAAAACAAATTCCATCGAAAACGGATTAAAAAAATAAATGCAAAAGAAATTGGTTTTGTGAAGTTTTTCGACGGAAAACAAATTCTATCGAAAACAGATTAATAAAATAAATGCAAAAGAAATTGATTTTATGAAATTTTTCGTCGGAAAACAAATTCCATCGAAAACGGATTAATAAAATAAATGCAAAAGAAATTGGTTTTGTGAAGTTTTTCGATGGAAAATGAATTCCGTCGAAAATGGGTGAATAAAATAAATGCAAAAGAAATTAATTTTGTGAAGTTTTTTTTACGTAAAACGGATTCCGTCAAAAATGGATGAATAAAATAAACGCACAAGAAATTGATATTGTGAAATTTTTTGATGGAAAACGGATTCCGTCAAAAATGGATGAATAAAATAAATGCAAAAGAAATTGATTTTACAAAGTTTTTCGACGAAAAATTGATTTCGTCGAAGATTTTTGACGAAAAATGTATTCCGTCGAAAACGGATGAATAAAATAAATGCAAAAGAAATTGATTTTGCGAAGTTTTTCGACGGAAAATGGATTCCGTTGAAAACGGATGAATAAAATAAATGGAAAAGAAATTGATTTTGTGAAGTTTTTCGACGAAAAAAGGAAATCAGTTGAAGATTTTTGACGGAAAACGAATTCCGTCGAAAATGGATGAATAAAATAAATGCAAAAGAAATTAATTTTGTTAAGTTTTTTTGACGGAAAACGGATTCCGTCGAAAATGGATGAATAAAATAAATGCAAAGAAATTGAATTTATGAATTTTTTCGACGAAAAATAGATTCCGTCGAAGATTTTTTACGCAAAATGTATTCCGTCGAAAACGGATGAATAAAATAAATGCAAAAGAAATTGATTTTGTGAAGTTTTTATACGGAAAACAAATTCCGTCGAAATCTGATGAATAAAATAAATGCAAAAGAAATTGATTCCGTGAAGTTTTTCGACGGAAAATGGATTCCATCGAAGATTTTTGATTGAAATTGGATTCCGTCGAAGATTTTTGACGGAAAATGAATTCCATCGAAAACGGATGAATAAAATAAATGTAAAAGAAATTGATTTTGTGAAGTTTTTCGACGGAAAATGGATTCCGTCGAAGATTTTCGACGGAAAATGAATTCCGTCGAAAATGGATGAATAAAATAAATGCAAAAGAAATTGATTTTGTGAAGTTTTTCGACGGAAAACGAATTCCGTCGAAAATGGATTAATAAAATAAATGAAAAAGAAATTGATTTTGTGAAGTTTTTCGACGGAAAATGGATTCCGTCGAAGATTTTGGACGGAAAATGAATACCGTCGAAAATGGATGAATAAAATAAATGCAAAAGAAATTGATTTTGTGAAGTTTTTTTGACGGAAAATGAATTCCGTCGAAAATGGATGAATAAAATAAATGCAAAAGAAATTGATATTGTGAAATTTTTTGATGGAAAACGGATTCCGTCGAAAATGGATGAATAAAATAAATGCAAAAGAAATTAATTTTATGAATTTTTTCGACGGAAAACAAATTCCATCGAAAAAGGATTAATAAAATAAATGTAAAAGAAATAGGTTTTGTGAAGTTTTTCGACGGAAAATGAATTCCGTCGAAAATGGATGAATAAAATAAATGCAAAAGAAATTGATTTTGTGAAGTTTTTTTTATGTAAAACGGATTCCGTCGAAAATGGATGAATAAAATAAACGCACAAGAAATTGATATTGTGAATTTTTTTGATGGAAAACGGATTCCGTCGAAAATGGATGAATAAAATAAATGCAAAAGAAATTGATTTTACAAAGTTTTTCGACGAAAAATGGATTTCATCGACGATTTTTGACGAAAAATGTATTCCGTCGAAAACGGATGAATAAAATAAATGCAAAAGAAATTGATTTTGCGAAGTTTTTCGACGGAAAAACAAATTCCTTCGAAAACGGATGAATAAAATAAATGCAAAAGAAATTGATTTTGTGAAGTTTTTCGACTGAAAATGGATTCCGTCGAAGATTTTTTGGAAAATGAATTCCGTCAAAAATGGATGAATAAGATAAATGGAAAAGAAATTCATTTTGTTAAGTTTTTTGACGGAAAACGGATTCCATCGAAAACAGATGAATAAAATAAATGCAAAAGAAATTGATTTTGTGTTGTTTTTCGAAGGAAAATGGATTCCGTTAAAAACAGATGAATAAAATAAATGGAAAAGAAATTAATTTTGTGAAGTTTTTCGACGAAAAAGGAAACCAGTCGAAGATTTTTGACGGAAAACGAATTTCGTCGAAAATGGATGAATTAAATTAATGCAAAAGAAATTTATTTTGTGACGTTTTTCGACGAAAAACGGATTTCGTAGAAGATTCTTGGCAGAAAATCAATTTCGTGTGTAATTTTTGACGGAAAATAAATTCCGTCGAAAACGGATGAATAAAATAAATGTAAAAGAAATTGATTTTGTGAAGTTTTTCGATGGAAAACGGATTCCGGCGAAAATGGATGAATAAAATAAATGCAAAAGAAATTGATTTTGTAAGTTTTTCGACGAAAAATGGATTCCGTCGAAGATTTTTGACGAAAAATGTATTCTGTCGAAAATGGATGAATTAAATTAATACAAAAGAAATTTATTTTGTGAAGTTTTTCGACGGAAAACGGATTCCGTAGAAGATTCTGGACAGAAAATGGATTCCGTCGAAGATTTTTGACAGAAAATGAATTCCGTCGAAAATGGATGAATAAAATAAATGCAAAAGAAATTGACTTTGTGAAGTTTTTCGATGGAAAACGGATTCCGTCGAAAATGGATGAATAAAATAAATGCAAAAGAAATTGATTTTGTAAGTTTTTCGACGGAAAATGGATTCCGTCGAAGATTTTTGACGAAAAATGTATTCTGTCGAAAATGGATGAATTAAATTAATGCAAAAGAAATTTATTTTGTGAAGTTTTTCGACGGAAAATGAATTCCGTCGAAAATTGATGAATAAAATAAATGCAAAAGAAATTGATATTGTGAAATTTTTCGATGGAAAACGGATTCCGTCGAAAATGGATGAATAAAATAAATGCAAAAGAAATTGGTTTTGTGAAGTTTTTCGACGGAAAATGAATTCCGTCGAAAATGGATGAATAAAATAAATGCAAAAGAAATTGATTTTATGAAGTTTTTCGTCGGAAAACAAATTCCATCGAAAACGGATTAATAAAATAAATGCAAAAGAAATTGGTTTTGTGAAGTTTTGCGATGGAAAATGAATTCCGTCGAAAATGGATGAATAAAATAAATGCAAAAGAAATTAGTTTTGTGAAGTTTTTTTTACGTAAAACGGATTCCGTCAAAAATGGATGAATAAAACAAACGCACAAGAAATTGATATTGTGAAATTTTTTGATGGAAAACGGATTCCGTCGAAAATGGATGAATAAAATAAATGCAAAAGAAATTGATTTTACAAAGTTTTTCGACGAAAAATGGATTTCGTCGAAGATTTTTGACGAAAAATGTATTCCGTCGAAAACGGATGAATAAAATAAATGCAAAAGAAATTGATTTTGCGAAGTTTTTCGACGGAAAACAAATTCCTTCGAAAACGGATGAATAAAATAAATGCAAAAAGAAATTGATTTTGTGAAGTTTTTCGACGGAAAATGGATTCCGTCGAAGATTTTTGACAGAAAATGAATTCCGTCAAAAACGGATGAATAAAATAAATGCAAAAGAAATTGATTTTGTTAAGTTTTTTGACGGAAAACGGATTCCGTCGAAAATGGATGAATAAAATAAATGCAAAAGAAATTGATTTTGTGTTGTTTTTCGACGGAAAATGGATTTCGTCGAAAATGGATGAATAAAATAAATGCAAAAGAAATTGATTTTGTGAAGTTTTTCGACGGAAAACGGATTCCGTCGAAGATTTTTGACGAAAACAATTTCGGATTAATAAAATAAATGCAAAAGAAATTTATTTTGTGAAGTTTTTCGACGGAAAACGGAAATATATTCTTAAATGCAAAAAATGGATTTCGTCGAAGATTTTTGACGGAAAATGAATTCCATCGAAAACGATTTTGAATAAAATAAATGCAAAAGAAATTTATTTTGTGAATTTTTTCGACGGAAAACGAATTCCGTCGAAAAAGGATGAATAAAATAAATGCAAAAGAAATTAATTTTGTGAAGTTTTTCGAGAAAATGAATTCAGTCGACAATGGATGAATAAAATAAATGGAAAAGAAATTGATATTTTGAAATTTTTAGATGTAAAACGGATTCCGTCGAAAATGGATCAATAAAATAAATGCAAAAGAAAGTGATTTTATGAAGTTTTTCGATGGAAAACAAATTCCATCGAAAACGGATTAATAAAATAAATGCAAAAGAAATTAATTTTGTGAAGTTTTTTTGACGGAAAATGAATTCCGTCGAAAATGGATGAATAAAATAAATGCAAAAGAAACTGATATTGTGAAATTTTTTGATGGAAAACGGATTCCGTCGAAAATGGATGAATAAAATAAATGCAAAAGAAATTGATTTTATGAAGTTTTTCGACGGAAAACAAATTCCATCGAAAACGGATTAATAAAATAAATGCAAAAGAAATTAGTTTTGTGAAGTTTTTTTGACGGAAAATGAATTCCGTCGAAAATGGATGAATAAAATAAATGCAAAAGAAATTGATATTGTGAAATTTTTTGATGGAAAACGGATTCCGTCGAAAATGGATGAATAAAATAAATGCAAAAGAAAAAGATTTTAAGAAGTTTATCGACGGAAAATGTAACAGCCCGTTGTACACCGGTATTGTTAACATTGATTATGATATTAAGCGCAGTTACAATCACAGTGATTAGATTAATTAAATTACGGGCAAATTTTTCTTTGAACATATTCCTTTTCTTTTACATCAATACATTCTCCGTAATCAATTAAAGCCACACTATAATTGTAAATGCCGTTTGCGGAATCATACACTTTCTAACATCATAAATCTTTCTCTTATTTCAATTCATTTAAACTCACCATCTTACTCTCTGTATTTACCAAGTTGTAGTTCTTTACATTGTCTACGCGTGGTTTCAGACCACGTATCATTTGGAGTTCTACCCATCAAGTTATACCCCTTTCTTTTAGTCTAGAAAAACCTTAATTTTCGAAATTTACACTGTGGTAATCGATTACCAGTGGGTGGTAATCGATTACCACCTGTCAAAAATGAGGCAGTAGCCAATTTTCAATTCCTCTGTTCTGGTAATCGATTACCAGCTTTGGGTAATCGATTACCTCACATGGTAATCGATTACCAAAGGCCAGTAATCGATTACCAGTGCAGACAGTAGCTAATTTTTCGTCCCCTGTTGCATGGTAATCGATTACCATGCTTGGGTAATCGATTACTATGCAGCAAAATGACAGATTACAGCAGTTTTGAGCCCCAAAAAGGGTGTGTAATCCATCCCTAACCCCTTGGTACTCCACATAACACATAATCATGTCCTAATGTAGGCTCTAGGCCCTTCCATCATGCATTTTCCTTACGTTTAACATCAATTACATCATTCTCAAAATAATGGCCATTTACATGCAAATATGGACCATTTTTACAACATTACTCATCAAGACTTCAAGGCTATGAATGTGGCAATGGACAAGTCCCATGCTCACTCCAAATATACAGTTATCCAAGTCATGAATAATAAAACATAAACAAGACTTAGCATATGACCATGAACACTAACAAAAGCATGGAAATGACATCATGCAACATGTTCATGACCTAAGTCTCAAAATACTAATGGTATGCTATGTGCACTCCATAAACTCCTCCAAAAAGCCATGCAATCCAAATGCACCGCATGCCAATCCAACGTCCACTATACGGGCTTCTTGCCCGAAGCTCCTCCCGGCTCATAGTGACCTGAAATGTGGTCCCCCAAACACGGGGTGAGATATACGGATATATCTCAGTAAACCAATGGAGCTAGAGGCTCTCTCCACTCCATGGCTCACTAAAATGTATCAAAATGACATAATATGGCATGCAAGTAAAACAATATCACCATCCACCTGGAGACACCCAAGAACATCCATTCATGGATTCGTGTTCAAGGACTCCATCATATAACTCCCGAGACAATCCTAGAGCTTCTCCCATGGTTGAGAAAACTCCATGGCCAACCCAACCGGAACTCCTCAGAGACCTATCCGGCGGATGTCCCACGTTTGGCTCATCCTGGTGTCGCTCCCATGAGTCGACCCCATGGCATTCCAACTGGTATTTCGCCATCGAAATGTTCCAGCGGATGTCCAAACCCAACACACGTCAACTGGCCAGTGACCAAACAATTTTCACAAAACACAAGCAATATGCATACAAGCACAAAAACACATCATGTCATCACTACAAAATCCAACCACAACCTTCCTCTAGGTGTGGTGGAGCTCACTAGGGACTAAACCCAAGTTCCAAGAGTTTACCTTAACACTTAGCAATCCGTTCCAAACGTATGCTCCAATTCAACTTTTCACAATTCCAACCGTGTGAGGCACCCTACAACAATCATCAAATCCCAATTACACAAAAACTCATTTTTCATCAAAATTCCTCAAAATTCTCTAAGTTAAAAACCTAGATTTTTCACCAAAATTTAACATAGCATTTCTAGCTTACAAACATGATTCTAAGGCCTTTTCATCTAATAGCATTTTTGCATTTGGGCTCTCTATCATCACACATCTAAAATCAAAGATTTGAACACATATTCATAGATCTAAGAATTCAACTATCAAAAGACCACAAATATACTTACAATGTGTACTATGATCAACACCAAGGCTTCACTAAACCACTTGAAGCTCAAAACTCCAAGAAATCTCAAAAATCATACATGGGTCGGATCTGATTTTGCTTGAAACGCGGCCAAAGAGATGGATTCAAGGCTTCTAGGTGCTACCAATGGCTTTGGAAGGTTGTTTACGATAGATTTCGACACCAAAATCAAGCGATTCGGTGGAGAAACGAAGAAATGGCAAGAAATGGTGAAAATGGAGGTTTTGGTCTCTTTTCTCTCTGAAGGTGCGCACGGGAAGTGAAGAGGAAAGGAAGGAAAGAAGGAAAGAAAAAGGAGGTGGGGCCAAGTGACTTCGGTCACACGGGTCCCACACGCGATCTAACTTTAACTCCAATAAAATTTCCGGTCACAAATCCTTAATCTAATTATTTTTCCAGTCCATAACATATTTTTCTTTCTCCAAAATAATGATAAAAATTTCACACCTATCGGTACACTCACAACTCAGTATTTTAACACTTAAAAATCACTATTCATCGATTTTTCCCAAATTTGCCTATTTACTCAATTTTTCGCCCTGATTCCATTTCCAACCTTACTTTTGTCATTTGAAATCTCTAACTCAATATTTAAGCCTCTTAACACACGGTTGGCAAATTACCATTTTGCCCTTTTTGCCCCTTTTGGCCATAATACTTGGATTTTCACTAATCCACCAACTTTCATTTTACAATATAATATTAAAATACACATTTAAATATTTGAGGTGTTATATTCACCCCACCTTTTTGAAATTTTGTCCGCAAAATTAAATCATACCTGCTCACTAACTCAGGATACAGCCGGAGAATCTCGTCCTCCCGCTCCCAAGTAGCCTCCTCAGGTGTGCGGCCTTCCCACTGAATCTTCAGCATGGGAATCACTTTACTTCTCAATCGCTTTTCACTGCGATCCAATACAGCAATAGGACCAATGGGAGTCTTCAAGTTCTCCCTGATTTCAATATTATCCGGCATCACAATATGTGACTCATCCGGAACATAACGTCGCAACTGCGACACATGAAACACATCGTGTAAATTCGACAACTGCGGGGGTAAGGCAAGCTGATAGGCCACCAATCCTACTCTTTTCATAATCTGATATGGCCCAATGAATCGTGGACTCAGCTTCCTCACACCCAATGCACGGCCAACACCTGTGACCGGCGACAAACGTACAAATACATGGTCACCTTCCTCAAATTCCAGCGGTCTATGCTTATTGTCATAGTAGCTTTTCTGTCGATTCTGTGCCTGTTTCAATTTTTCTCTGATCATTTCAATCTGCACTGTTGTTTCCTGCACAAAATCCGGACCAAACCTTTCTTTATCGCCTACCTCAGTCCAACAAGTGGGCGTACGACACCTCCTGCCATATAAAACCTCGTATGGTGCCATACCCAGACTGGAATGAAAACTGTTATTATAAGAAAATTCCACCAATGGTAAGTACTTATCCCAAGCATTACCCTGTTCCAGTGTGCAAGCTCTCAGCATATCCTCAAGTGTCTGTATGGTCCTCTCAGTCTGACCATCAGTCTGCGGGTGATAAGCAGTGCTCAGTCGAAGCTGAGTGCCAAAAGCCTGCTGCAAAGCTCCCCAAAATCGCGAAGTAAACTTCGGGTCCCGATCACTCACAATGCTAATCGGTATCCCATGGAGTCTAACAATCTCCTTTACATACAGTGTAGCCAACTTCTCGGTGGTGTAGTCCACTCGTACTGGTAGAAAATGTGCAGACTTCGTAAGTCGGTCCACAATAACCCAAATCGAATCATAACCAGCTTGAGTTCGCGGCAATCCCACAACAAAATCCATAGAAATACTTTCCCATTTCCATTCAGGTATATCCAGCGGCTGAAGTAATCCAGCAGGTTTCTGATGCTCTATTTTCACTTTTTGACACACCAAGCACTTAGATACGTACTCGGCAACATCCCTTTTCATACCAGGCCACCAGAACTTAACTTTCAAATCTTGGTACATCTTTGTGGCACCTGGGTGGATAGAATATTGACCCTTATGGGCCTCAGTCATAACTTCCTCTGCAAGTTCCCTGGGCACAACAATCCTGCCCTGATATAACAAAAGTCCTTGTTCATTAACAGATATGCCACTCTGGCCTTTCAAATACTTTATACTTTCATTACGAATCTGAGTCTCTTTAATCTTCTCATGCAGCTCGTTTTCAATCCGAGTCAACTCCATATCACACATTCTTCCTGCAAAGAAATCCGTTATTTTCATATCACGGAATTGCTCAATCACTTCATTGTCCCACATCATCATATGAGATAAGTTAACAGACTTCCTACTCAATGCATCAGCCACAACATTGGCCTTTCCCGGGTGGTATTTCAGCTCAAAGTCATAATCTTTCAAAAATTCAACCCATCTACGCTGTCTCATATTCAGCTCCTTCTGATCAAACAAATATTTCAAGCTTTTATGGTCGCTGAACACAGCAAACTTCATCCCATACAGAAAATGCCTCCAAATTTTCAAGGCAAAAACAATAGCAGCCAATTCTAAGTCATGCGTCGGATAATTTTCTTCATGTGGCCTCAACTGCCTAGACGCATATGCAATCACTTTTCCTTCCTGCATCAACACGCTCCCTAAACCTTTCTTAGAAGCGTCACAATATAATACAAACTCACCCTCCGGATCAGGTAGAGTCAACACCGGAGCAGTAGTCAATTTCTCTTTAAGTAGCAGAAAGCAATCCTCACATTCCTGGGTCCACACAAAAGGAGTATCCTTTCGTGTCAATCGGGTCAACGGTAGAACCATTGCAGAAAACCCCTGTATAAATCGGCGATAATAGCCAGCAAGCCCCAGAAAACTTCTAATTTCAGTCACAGTCTTAGGTCGTTCCCAGTCACTTACCGCTTCAATCTTGCTTGGATCCACTGCAACACCACTTGCAGAAATAACATGACCCAGAAATTGCACCTCAGACAACCAGAATTCACACTTAGACGGTTTAGCATATAGTTTCTTGTCTTTCAACACCTGCAACACAGTCCTCAAATGGTCCATGTGCTCCTCTTTACTCTTAGAATAGATTAAAATGTCATCAATGAATACAATCACGAACTGGTCCAAATACGGTTTAAAAATGCGGTTCATATAGTCCATGAACACCGCCGGGGCATTAGTAAGCCCGAAAGGAATCACTTGATACTCAAAATGTCCATATCTGGATCGGAAAGCTGTTTTAGGTACATCCTCCGGTTTAATCCGAATCTGGTGATATCCGGACCGGAGATCAATCTTTGAAAACACACAGGCACCCCTCAACTGATCTAATAAATCATCAATACGCGGTAATGGGTACCGGTTCTTAATAGTCACTTTATTCAGCTGTCGGTAGTCAGTGCACAATCTCATGCTACCATCCTTTTTCTTTACAAATATTACCGGTGCTCCCCACGGAGACACACTCGGCCTAATAAAATTCTTCGCAGATAATTCTTCAATGTGTTTCTTCAGCTCAGCCAACTCAAGTGGCGACATCCGGTATGGAGCCAAGGAGATCGGCCCCACACCAGGCAATAGGTCAATCGAGAACTCAATCTCTCTCTCAGGTGGGAATTCCGGTATCTCATCCGGAAATACATCCTCAAACTCATTAACAACTGGTATAGCAGAAATCTCCTCCTTTTGTCACCCACCAATCCGCCCAACAAAACATAACCCAGATCTCCAGCCTTCAAGGCTTTCACAGTCTGACTGACAGACAAATACAAAGACGGACAAACAGACGGCCTCTCGTGAGATAGCAACAACCTCTTCCCGCAGCAATCAATCATTGCGCAGTTCCGAGACAACCAATCCATCCCCAAAATCAAATTAACAGAGGCCAGGGGTAAGATAATTAAATCAATGGTATAACCCCTGCCTAAATAAGTGAACTTTACATCTTCACAAATCCACGACGACTCACTAACCTCGCCTGTAGCAGTAGTAATGCGCATCGGAGGAACCATCCGTGTTACCTTTAAGTCCAACGCCTTAGCCACATAGTCCGCCACAAATGAATGTGTAGCTCCCGAATCAAACAACACAGATAAATCAACATTAGAGAGAAAAATTATACCTTTAACCAAATTCGGAGCCTTTTCAGTATGTTGAGCATTTGTAGTATAGACTCGTCCCACAGTAGGAACAGCCGTAATAGGAGTAGCAGCAGTAGTAATAGCTGGCGGCAAGGCCTGCAGATTCGCAGCCTGCCCCGAAGAAGACGGACACTCTCTAGCAAAGTGGCCATTCCGACCACACTTAAAACAAGACAATGGACCAGCACCACACACACCTTTGTGGTATTTCCCACACTTCCCACATCGTGGGGTAAAATATCTGTCCGAAGCACCACCACCACCAGTGTTTCCACCCCTCTTGAACTGACCAGGAGGCTGCCTCACATGCAACCCCCTACCCCTGTTGTTATTGTTGAAACCTCCTCTATTAATGTTTCCAGAAGGACCAGGTGTCCTCTTAACTTCTTGTTCTTTTACCTTATCCGCTTTTGGATACCTCCCATAAACAGTCTCGACCCTTTTGCATTGGGTCACTAAATCAGCAAAGTTTCTCACTGCGGTATTTGACATCCTCTTAGCAATCTTCTCACTCAGCCCTCTTTGAAATTTAGCTGACAAGAATTCCGGAGTAGGTAGAGTACCTCCATAGTTAGCAAACTTCACAAGCTCATTAAATTTCGCCACATAGGCATCCACAGTCATAACTCCCTGTACCAGATTATCGAATTCACCTTGCTTTGCCTCCCGAACATCGCAGGGAAAATATTCTTCATGAAATAAACCTTCGAATAAAGTCCAAGTAAGGACCTCACCCTGAATAACAAATGGGCGAGACACATTGTCCCACCACTCCTGGGCATCACCCTCCAGCATATAAACAGAGTACAATAACTTCTGCGGATCTTGGCATCTCATAACTTGAAAAATCTTATCCATACCCCTCAACCAAGCAGTGACCTCCTTTGGGTCCCTCGACCCCAGAAATGCGGGTGGCTTATGTTTCCTAAAAGATATGAGCCTATGCTCATCGTCAGCATTATCAAGCACCTGCCCAGCAGCCCCAGTAGATTGGGCAACAGATGACGGATCAGGAACATAACTAGGGTCAGTAGTAGTATGATGACTAGCCTCACCAGTGTGGTGACTAGCCCCACTCTCCCCCTGTTGAGGAGTAACAGATGGCGTCGGTGTAGGAGTCACCGTAGCCGTATGTGGAGGTGTCTTCTCCCTCCTAGGACGACCTCTATCCGCCCTCATCTCAGCCATAAAGGCCTGCATCATATCCTGATTAGCTTTCATCAGGTTCTCTGTCATATTTCTATTTGCAGCCGTTTCCGCCTGCAGAGCATTCAGTGCTGCAGTGACCGGATCCGGTGGCAAAGGACCTGCACCACGTGCCCCACGGCGACCTCGTGCCCTACTCATGATATCTGTACATGTAACACAAAGGAATGAGTTGATCAGACCCACACTGAGGAATCACATACACATTAATCATAAATAGTTCACAGATAGCTATGACACACAAGATACAACATACACAAACAATCAAAGTTCCCTAAACAAAACTGCTCTGATACCATAAAATGTAACAGCCCGTTGTACACCGGTATTGTTAACATTGATTATGATATTAAGCGCAGTTACAATCACAGTGATTAGATTAATTAAATTACGGGCAAATTTTTCTTTGAACATATTCCTTTTCTTTTACATCAATACATTCTCCGTAATCAATTAAAGCCACACTATAATTGTAAATGCCTTTTGCGGAAATCATACACTTTCTAACATCATAAATCTTTCTCTTATTTCAATTCATTTAAACTCACCATCTTACTCTCTGTATTTACCAAGTTGTAGTTCTTTACATTGTCTACGCGTGGTTTCAGACCACGTATCATTTGGAGTTCTACCCATCAAGTTATACCCCTTTCTTTTAGTCTAGAAAAACCTTAATTTTCAAAATTTACACTGTGGTAATCGATTACCAGTGGGTGGTAATCGATTACCACCTGTCAAAAATGAGGCAGTAGCCAATTTTTCAATTCCTCTGTTCTGGTAATCGATTACCAAAGGCCAGTAATCGATTACCAGTGCAGACAGTAGCTAATTTTTCGTCCCCTGTTGCATGGTAATCGATTACCATGCTTGGGTAATCGATTACTATGCAGCAAAATGACAGATTACAGCAGTTTTGAGCCCCAAAAAGGGTGTGTAATCCATCCCTAACCCCTTGGTACTCCACATAACACATAATCATGTCCTAATGTTGGCTCTAGGCCCTTCCATCATGCATTTCCCTTAAGTTTAACATCATTTACAACATCCTCAAAATAATGGCCATTTACATGCAAATATGGACCATTTTTACAACAATACATATCAAGACTTCAAGGCTATGAATGTGGCAATGGACAAGTCCCATGCTCACTCAAAATATACAGTTATCCAAGCCATGAATAATAAAACATAACAAGACTTAGCATATGACCATGAACACTAACAAAAGCATGGAAAATGACATCATGCAATATGTTCATGACCTAAGTCTCAAAATACTAATGGTATGCTATGCGCACTCCATAAACTCCTCCAAAAAGCCATGCAATCCAAATGCACCGCATGCCAATCCAACGTCCACTATACGGGCTTCTTGCCCGAAGCTCCTCCTCATAGTGACCTGAAATGTGGTCCCCCAAACACGGGGTGAGATATACGGATATATCTCAGTAAACCAATGGAGCTAGAGGCTCTCTCCACTCCATGGCTCACTAAAATGTATCAAAATGACATAATATGGCATGCAAGTAAAACAATATCACCATCCACCTGGAGACACCCAAGAACATCCATTCATGGATTCGTGTTCAAGGACTCCATCATATAACTCCCGAGACAATCCTAGAGCTTCTCCCATGGTTGAGAAAACTCCATGGCCAACCCAACCGGAACTCCTCAGAGACCTATCCGGCGGATGTCCCACGTTTGGCTCATCCTGGTGTCGCTCCCATGAGTCGACCCATGGCATTCCAACTGGTATTTCGCCATCGAAATGTTCCAGCGGATGTCCCACGTCAACTGGCCAGTGACCAAACAATTTTCACAAAACACAAGCAATATGCATACAAGCACAAAAACACATCATGTCATCACTACAAAATCCAACCACAACCTTCCTCTAGGTGTGGTGGAGCTCACTAGGGACTAAACCCAAGTTCCAAGAGTTTACCTTAACACTTAGCAATCCGTTCCAAACGTATGCTCCAATTCAACTTTTCACAATTCCAACCGTGTGAGGCACCCTACAACAATCATCAAATCCCAATTACACAAAAACTCATTTTTCATCAAAATTCCTCAAAATTCTCTAAGTTAAAAACCTAGATTTTTCACCAAAATTTAACATAGCATTTCTAGCTTACAAACATGATTCTAAGGCCTTTTCATCTAATAGCATTTTTGCATTTGGGCTCTCTATCATCACACATCTAAAATCAAAGATTTGAACACATATTTCATAGATCTAAGAATTGAACTATCAAAAGACCACAAATATACTTACTTACAATGTGTACTATGATCAACACCAAGGCTTCACTAAACCACTTGAAGCTCAAACTCCAAGAAATCTCAAAAATCATACATGGGTCGGATCTGATTTTGCTTGAAACGCGGCCAAAGAGATGGATTCAAGGCTTCTAGGTGTTACCAATGGCTTTGGAAGGTGGTTTACGATAGATTTCGACACCAAAATCAAGCGATTCGGTGGAGAAACGAAGAAATGGCAAGAAATGGTGAAAATGGAGGTTTTGGTCTCTTTTCTCTCTGAAGGTGCGCACGGGAAGTGAAGAGGAAAGGAAGGAAAGAAGGAAAGAAAAAGGAGGTGGGCCAAGTGACTTCGGTCACACGGGTCCCACACGCGGATCAACTTTAACTCCAATAAAATTTTCGGTCACAAATCCTTAATCTAATTATTTTTCCAGTCCATAACATATTTTTCTTTCTCCAAAATAATGATAAAAATTTCACACCTATCGGTACACTCACAACTCAGTATTTTAACACTTAAAAATCACTATTCA
>JAVKPL010007207.1:0-29049 GCA_032173675.1 Gastrolobium villosum | reverse complement strand
TTGGGGAGGTGGAATTATTTGATTTATGGGGAATTGATTTCATGGGACCATTTCCATCTTCCTATTCCAACCAGTACATTCTGGTAGCTGTGGATTACGTTTCTAAGTGGGTTGAGGCAACAGCTCTTCCTACTAATGATGCGAAGGTGGTTGTAAACTTCCTGAGAAAGAATATCTTTACCAGATTTGGAGTGCCAAGAGCAATCATAAGTGATGGAGGCTCTCATTTTTGCAATAAGCAATTTGAAAATCTGTTAACAAAGTATGGTGTCAAGCATAAGGTCGCTACACCTTATCATCCGCAGACAAGTGGCCAAGTGGAAGTTTCCAATAGAGAACTGAAGCGAATCTTGGAAAAGACTGTCAATATTTCTCTAAAGGATTGGTCGAAAAGACTGGATGATGCATTGTGGGCATACCGAACTGCATACAAAACTCCGATAGGAATGTCTCCCTATCAGCTTGTGTACGGGAAAGCTTGTCATTTACCAGTGGAGCTTGAACATAGAGCCTTTTGGGCTATTAAATTCCTAAACTTTGATGCCACAGCAGCTCTTGAGAAACGAAAGTTTCAACTGTTAGAGCTTGATGAGTTTAGGAATTCAGCCTTTGATTGCTCTAGATTTTATAAAGAAAAAGCTAAGAAGTATCATGATAGCAAACTTAAACACAAGGAGTTTGAGCCTGGTCAGCAGGTATTGTTATACAATTCCCGATTGAAACTTTTTCCAGGGAAGTTGAAATCCAGGTGGACAGGACCTTTTGTGATTAAAAAGGTCTTTCCATATGGTACTGTTGAGATATCTTCCATGGAGGACGACAGACCCTTCAAGGTCAATGGCTCTAGATTGAAGTTCTTCCATGGAGGACCCGTAATGAAACAAGTTGTGGCTTTGCGCCTTCATTCAATTGCAACTTAAATGAGGTAACCGTCAGGCTCGGGACGTTAAACACGCGCTAGTTGGGAGGCAACCCAACATTTTTATCCTTTTATTTGTTTCTTGTTTTCATTTTTTTTAGATAACCAGAGAAAAATTAAAAAAAAAAAAAAAAATTTGAATAAAGGAAGGAAGTGAAAATGCTCCAGAGAGTTTACGCTTGAAGCGTAGAACTCTGCGCTTCAAGCGTAGAAAGGAAACCTGGGACAGAGGGTCTACGCTCCAAGCGTGGAACCCTACGCTTGGAGCGTAGAAAAGATGTTTGAAACAGAAGCTGGGCGCTTCAAGCGTGGGAATCCACGCTTGCAGCGCAGGAACCACACACAGGCAGTAGTCCCACGCTCCAAGCGTGTAACCCTACGCTTGGAGCGTGGAAAGGGAATTTGAAGAGCCAAGGGACAGCAGGTCTGCGCTCCAAGCGTGGGAACCCACGCTTGCAGCGCAGGAAACTCGAAAGGGGACAGTAGTCCCACGCTCCAAGCGTAGAACCCTACGCTTGAAGCGTGGGGATGGAAGTGGAAAAGCCAGACACAGAATGTCTACGCTCCAAGCGTGGAACTCCACGCTTGCAGCGTAGAAGAGGAATAGGAATCGTCAGGGGCAGTAGGTCCACGCTTGAAGCGTGGAACCCCACGCTTCAAGCGTGGACAGGGGTTTAAAACAGCAACCCTAATTTCCAAGCGCCGCGCCCCCCTCCCCCCTTTTTTTTTATTTTTTTTTCCCCCTCTATTTTTCCCCATTTCCCCCTCTCCCTTTTCTTCCTTCCCTCTTCACTCTTCTCCTTCCTCCCTCTCTCTCTTTCCCTTTTTCACTTCCCCTTCTCACCACACACATACACACACACACCCACACTCCTCTTCTTTCCCTTCCACCTTCCTTCCCCACTCTTTCACACCACCACCACACTGTACACCACCACACACCACCGCACCGCCATCATCTCCACCATAGTTTTTCTTCTCCACCGTTCACGTGAGGATCAAATTTCTGCATAAGTTTCGATCAAAATGGCTGGAGACAAGGTACCCATCCATTATCTCTTTTCTTTCATTACTTGATGATGGTTGCAAGTGTAGGAGAGGTATGATTTCGATATTTGAAATTGATTGCATGTGGTATGTGTTTATTCAGATTGGGATTGAGTGCTGGTAAAATGATGTTTAACTTTTGCTGAAAATATTTTTGCGGCAATGGTCGTATAATGTGTGTGGTTAAAGTGTCTACAACTGTTGCTTGGCATGATTAATGGGGTTGGGATTGTTTATTTGAGTAGATGGTTGAAATTAAATCTGGGAATTGAGCTGAATGATAATATGAACTGAATCTGTCTGCTGATAATATTTGTTATGCACATGTATTGGGAACTTTTCTGAGTTTCAGGAGAAAAGAATGAAAAAGAGCACAGAAGGGTCATCTACTGCGAAAAGACCCCGCACAAGTTTTGACCCCAGACGATTTTTATCCGCTGAAAAGCAGGAAGTTTATGAAACTAAACTGCTGAATAAAAATGTAATCAAAGAAAGGGGATTCGATTTGGGGAGTCTCCTACTTTTTGATAACATTTATTCGGTGGTTCAAAGGAGACACTGGAGGACATTGGTCACCTTTCCACAAGATAGTTCTGGGCGCATTCTCAGAGAATTTCTGGCCAATGCTGATAAGAACATGGTCAATGCCACCCGAAGGAGTTGGGTGAGAGGGAAGGAGGTGCCATTTGATGCTGCGACAATTGAAGAATTACTACAAACTTCATATGACCCTACGGTTGAGTGTGAGTTTGCCCGACTATTCAATCTGATGCAGCCGGCAGAAGGATATTATCGGGAAGAAATGCCCCTCATAGCTGATGAAGTTCGGGAAAAGATCACCAGTCCATTCTCTGAATGGAAGTTTAGGCCGGGTCTTACTAATGTACCCGAAAAATTTACTAGGCTCAGCCTTACTGGTGAGGCTATCAGCTGGCACACTTTTGTGAATGCAACCGTTATCCCTTCTACGAACAAAAGTGATGTTAATGTCGAGAGGGCTGTGCTATATTATGTGCTGATGGGGGACAAAAATCTGAATATTGCTGCCATTTTATCTGACAGGATTGTCCACATGATTACCCAGAGCAAGGAAAATAATCTATTGGCTCACAGTTCTTTAATCTCCCATCTGTGTATTAAAGCTGGGGTTGAAATTCCTGCTAATGAGCCATTGGATGTAAAGGCTGAAAAGCCTATGACAAAGACTGCCTTGGAAGGTTATTACAAGGAATCTGAAAAACATGCAGCATGGCTTCTCAATAGCCAGGGAAATCCTATACCCCCTCCAGAGCCACAGGATCCGCCAGTACCTCAGGCACCTCCAGCAGCCCAGACATCAGCAGCATCATCATCTGCTCGCCAGCCACTTTATGAGGATTCTCCGATCATACTCGAGATGCATGCTATGATGAAGGCCATGTGCTTGAAGATGGGGATAGATCCAGCAGATCCTCCTAGCTCTTTCCAGCAGTATACTATGGAGGAGTGATCATTGGCTGTTGTTACTTTTATTTTTTTTCGGACATTGTTAATTTTCGTGTTTTGTTTTAAATGACCAATAGGATTTTGTTAGGGTCAAGTACTGTTTGGATATGAACATCTCAGGGTTTTTCTCATTGTTTTGCTGATATAATATTGTTAATGATGTGTGCTTTAATTGCGCAGCGGTTCTTAATCGATTGAACTTAGTTATTGCTGGGGACAGCAATTTCTAAAATCTGGGAATGGTGGATGACCTTGCCCACCTGTTCTTGCACTTTAGCTGCAATTGTGGAACCACACTTCATTTCAGGGGAGATATTCGAACCAACTTACATTTTCAGTTTTAAATATCTGTCTTAGTTTAAGTAATTTTAAAAATTCAGCAAAATTTTTTGGAATATGCCTGTATGTATGTTGTTTGGAATATGCCTATTGATAATCTCAGATTTAGATGTTGCTTCCTTAAACAAATGATTGAATTCATCTTAGGAAGTACATTAAGCTTTGAAAGTTTTGGCATGATGTCACTTGGCATGAGTAGGGATTAGAATTGTTCGTCTGTCTGAAATTATGTGCTAGAATTGATGATATGCCTGATATCTCTGTGAAATCTAGTCTGAAATCATAGCCTTGAGGTTTGAGCCTAGACAGTAAAATTTTTCTGAGAGGCCTCACTGTACTGACACTCTAGAACTTGGTTTGTTTCTCTACAAGGCATGCATTTTAACTGATATGATAAGGCAATTTGTTCTTGATAGCTCTGGCCATAAAGCTCACCTGTATAATTAATCTTCCATTGTTATCCCTTTGAGGTTTGAACCTATTCATTGGTAATTACCCAAAATGTTGCTTAACCTATCCATGATGAACTTACCCTAAGTGAGATTGAACTACTGATTTTTCTCAAAAAGAGAGAAAATATCTAAGGTAAGCTCCACTACACTAAGCAAATTGGAAAGGGAAAAAGAAAATTCAAAAAAAAAAAAAAGAAAGAAAAGAAGAAAGAAAAGAGAAAGAAAAAGGAAAAAGAAAAACCTGCGGGTGAAGCATTGTGAATAAATTGGTCAAACATAGGAATTGACTTCCCGAAATTCTGTGGGCAAGTTAGTGGAGCAAAATTGATAAGTTCTCAGTGTCAATCTCATAGCATTTGAAGCCACTCTCCATACAAATTCCTACCTTAGCCAGGCCAAATTAAAACCATTGAAAGTCCTTTGATCAGTTAAGTGCATGTGTTTGAATCCTTCAATTTTAAGGATCTTGAGAATATGATCAAGCCTATGGCAGTGTTTCAGCTGTGATGGTTATGTATGTCTGATACCCTAAAAACACAAGAGTGAGAGTGATATAGTTTGTCTTGGTGAGGGATGTTCAGATTACATTCATGAATTTTCAGAGAATTGATGGCATCATCAAAATTCTTGCAGAATTCAGTCAGGCATGACATAATGATTTCTTCAAGTGTTTGGTTGATATTGTGTTGAAACACTGCTGTACAAAGTTCTAAGTTTGAATTAGTTTATTGCTGAGGACAGCAATGTTTAAATCTGGGAATTGTTTGATATGCTCCCAGCATATATACTTTTATAGATCAAAAACAGCAGGAAATCAGATCTAAAACTGTGTATAAAAGTGTATATGTGGTGAAATTATTGAATAAAATTGTCAGACACTCTCTCACTCAAATTCTTCATGTTTACAGGAGGAAAATAACAAATAAAGGAGTAAGAAGAAGAATCAGACAGAAGCCCCACGCTCCAAGCGTAGGAACCCACGCTTGAAGCGTGGGAAGGGACTTCAGAACAGTGAGTCCACGCTTCAAGCGTGGAACTCCACGCTTGGAGCGTGGAGAAAACAAAAATGGCAGAAGCTCCACGCTTGGAGCGTGGATCCTGCGCTCCAAGCGTGGGATTGAGAGAGACAGCTGTCAGTTGCGAGAAAAGGAGGAATTTCTGGTTATAAAAAGGGCATAAGGCAACCCTAGAAGGACATCTGATATTCTACACAACTGAGATCATTCGGAGGCGGAAGTTCTGAGAGAGATCTCTTCTTCTACCTTTCTGTAGTTCTTTTAGTTTTTGTTTTTCAATTGAACTTTGGATTCTAGCCATGATAATGGTTGGCTAGAACCTCTTTGCTGTAGTTAGGGTCACGAACCCTTGTGAACCCCTGATACAATGGATTGAGTTTTTATGAATATATTTATCTTTTGAATTTCGTTCTATTCTGTTCGTATTGTTATTGTTATTATTAGATCCGATCAATCTAGTAAGTAATAATAAATCTGAGGATTAGGGCCAACAAGAGGGATCTGAGGTCTTTAATCCGGAAAGGGGATAGAACGACGGTATGAACATGATCTAGACATAGACATGATTCATATTGTAGATGTTTCAATTATCGATCGTTATGCTTGATCTCATATAGGGCACCTCAAGGAATTAGGGTTCTATATGAGATTAAAGGGTTAATTCCTCAAGGGATTGAGAATTAACTATTGATACTTTTATCTGATAATTATCTAAGTTCACGATTTATATATTAATACTTAACTTAATCCAGAATAAAAGGTGGGGATCATTGGTGAGTGTTCCCTACTACAGCGCTTTTCTCATATATTTAAACCCTTATTTCAATTCTTTTTCAAAAAGAACCAAAAACAAGTCTTTTAAATTTACAAATCAAATTTCCACACAATCCTGACATTCGTGTCAAAACCCTTTTGAAATATTTAATCTTAAAAGAAAGAGTTTTAATTGATTTAAACACACTCTCTGTGGATACGAACTTTGATTTATCACTGCAAAACCCAAGGAATTTGTGTGAAAGAGAGTGGAAAACGACGGGTTGTCCATGGAGGAGGTAGGCCAACAAATCCCTCAACTTTTCATATGGGTCGGATTTAGGGGAGGAGAAATCTCACACCACACTACTTCCCACTTAGAACCAAGCTAGGATTAAGGATGAGGGAAAGAATCTAAGTGGTTTAGGCTTTTGAATCAATGGAAAAGGTTGATAAATGATGAATCTAGGGTTTTTCCCTTCTTCTCCTTCTCTTCTTCCTCTCTTCCTCTCTTCTTTCTCTCTTCTTTCCTTTGCTGCGACGGGTTGGGGAGGGGAATATGGGTTCCTTAAGTGGCTTGCCACTTAACTCAGGTTAAGTGGGTATTGGTTTATCTATCTATTCAACTCCATTAATTACCAAACTTTACCCAAAAGTCTGGAATATTTTTCTAGGAATATTTTTACTTTCATTTTTATATTTTGGGTACTTTTGCCTACACCCCTTTATGCCCCTTAACTTTCACTGAGTACAATTTTTACCTCAAAAGTGACCCCAACTCACTTAATTAAGCATTCTTCTTAATTTTACTCACTAATACATGCTTAATTATTTAATTAAAAGTAATTAATTAAATTCTTAAATTGGGGATGTTATATTCACCCCACCTTTTTAGCGATTTTGTCCTCAAAATCATCAAAACTACTCATCCAGTCAACTAGAGATTTATCGAAGAACCCTTCATGTGTTCCCGAAATTACCCCGTTCATTACTTCCTCTTTTCATTATCATTTTATCATAAGATGGAATCTTTCATTCATGATTCACTCTATGTTTTATAATTAGGTGATACTAATATATTCAAGCACTTTTATCTTTTTATTTTCCTCAAGGGTCATACTTATTCACTTGATATTTAACCCTGACCTTCTGCGGTCCTACTAATAACCTCATACAAAATCTCATCTGATGGAACTTCCAAGAGAGATCCACTATGGGCTGTTTCTCTTAGGTATCTGACCACAAGGAGGTCCCGAAAGCTAACTCCAAGGGAAGTTCCCCTTAATATAGACCTTCAATGAGAATTCCCAATCTCATAGGATACTATCCTCATGGAGGTAATACTAACACTTCCATGGAAAGGTCAATGTATACAACTTATCATCTTTTAGCAATCTATGCATAGCCTTGTCTTTAATTACTAGACATAACTAATCTCACAATCATAATTGACTCCACAGTCTAGGCATATGCGGCTCCAACCTCAATAAACTATGCATGTTATACTAATCTACACGCATCATACCTTCCGTCAAGCGTGGAAACCTCTCTTGCTGGGGTTGGGTCGAAGTGCTAACATATGCCGCTGCTGAAGGATCAGAGACCACTTGCACTTGAGCAACCCGTCCCACGATCTGGGGACAATCCCTCGCATAGTGACCAGGTCTACCACACTTGAAACATACGTTTTGGCCCATCAAACAAACGCCCTTGTGATGCCTACCACAATTATCACACTTGGGCACCAGGGGTCTTTCGTCATCCTAACTTTGTTGGTTCCCGCTTCTCTTAAACTTTTCTTCCGACTGTCTAACTTGTAGTTTTTCTTTTCTATCCTTGTCATCCATCTTCTTACTCTTTTCGGAAGTAGAGCCAGTTGCTCCACTAGCGTCAGATGCCTGTGCCTCGGAAGACTTCTTACTTTTCGACACACTATAAACTTCTCCCATCTTCCGGCATTGGTTCACAAACTTGCTAAACTCTCGGATATCATAATTAGACATCTTCCGAGACATTTTCTCGTTCAGACCCCATTGAAACTTGGAGGTCATCTCAGCTGGAGTGGGTAGGGCTCTCCCATAGTTGGCGTATTTCACCAATTCATTGAATTTAGCAAAATATTGGTCAATGGACATCGACCCTTATTTCAGATCATTGTATTCATTCTGCTTCTTTTCCCTAGCCTCCCTAGGGAAGTAGTTGTCCAAGAACAATGTCTCGAACAACCGCCAGGTGATTTCCCGGCCTTCAGCTTCTAAAGGTTGCACTGTATTAGTCCACCAATCTTCAGCTTCCTCTTCTAGCATATACACGGAGTAAACCAACTTCAATGCATCAGGGCATCTCATCACCCTGAAGATTTTCTCCATAGATTGGAGCCATTTTGCTGCCACCAGCGGGTCGTAGCCTCCGCTGAAAGAATGAGGTTTATGTTTTCTAAAAGCCATCAATCGTCTTTCTTCAGCTTCATGTTCATCAATATGCTCAACACGTGGTTGACGGACCTCCGTGTGATGGCTATGACTACCAGAGTGGTGACTAGCTTCACCCTCTTCATTGATAACAGGTGGAGTAGGCGTGGCAGTGTGAGGAGGAGGAGAGGGTGGTCGATTCTCGGGTCTAGAACCCCTCAACTTCCTCAATTCATTCATCATTGCGACCATAGCATTCCGCGTGTCTTCATTTGTCTTCATTAAGTTTTCGTTAGCTCGACGACTAACCTCCAACTCCCTTTGTACGGCTGCCAGGGTCTCGGCCATAGAATCCGGCTGCCCACCTGTTGCCCCACGACCACCTCGGGGCCTAACCAAAGCAGCCAAAACAGGATCTGGCTGATCATTTGCATTCGATGCTTCAGTGTTATTTGAAAGTAAACTGGCCTTTGAAGGCCGATGCATGTAAGGTGTAAAACAAAATTTTTACTGTGGAACATACATGCACACATAGGTTCATGCTTTAAGACAACATGATGTTACCTTGTTTTTGGCCTGATCAGTAAGGGAGATCAAATGTCAGGCTTGAAGGGTTCAAACCCTCTAATGGTGATCCACACCACCGTTCGTCAATGATGCAAGAACCCTTTCTTGAAAGCCACCAGATGAACACCACAGTGAGGCTTGCTAGGCGCACAAGTGGTGAAGGTGGAGGCTAGGTATTCTGTTTGGAAAGATGTAGTGAACTACCCTACAGAATGGTGCATAGATGGAGGAGAGTTGCTAGGTTTTCTCAAAACCCTAAGGTGAGGAACAAGTGTTATGCGCACACTTGGAGAGGAGGAGAGATTTTAAATCATTCAAAATGAAAACCAACTTTCAAACTACTTTGAAGTTTGCGCATGGAACAGTGAGGATAAGGTGGAGTTGTTGCAAAACCAATTTTGCCAACAACCTCCAATCTTATCCATATGAAATTAAGTTCAAAATAATTTAAACTTAAATTCATAAACTATCATATAGTATACACTTTTCATGTGCATAATTCAGCCCTAGAAGGGGTCCAAATATATTGAGTAGTTGCATTCAAAATTTGAATCAACTCACCCACTGATTCTCTCAACCACCAAATCTGAATGGAGCTTTGTTTTACGTGATAAGATGACATCCTTATCACTCAAACTTGCGCACCAAACAGCCCAAGGATGTGCTCCAAAGATGCTTCTTGATCCAAGGAATATGCTCCAATAAGATACTGTCTTATCCTTTTGTTATGAAACAACCTTTCAAAGCCAATTCAAATTCGAATTCAAACACTTGAACAAATGTTCAAACATTCAAATTCAAAATTCAAAATTTCAAATTTCAAATTCAAAATTCGAATTTCAAAATTCAAATTCCAAATTCAAATTTCAAAATTCAAATTTCGAATTTCAAATTCAAAATTCGAATTTCGAAATTCAAATTCCAAATTTAAATTTCAAAATTCAAATTTCAAATTCAAAATTCGAAATTCAAATATTTGATTATTAATTTAACTAATTAAATTAATTAGTAATGGCTTGGACTATCCAAGCCCATTACTAAGCTCCATGCACCACCCACCAATTTAGGTGGGCTTCCAAACAGCTTCTTGGGCTAACAACCATTATTAAGCCCAATACCTTTAAAGCTAGTCCATCATGACTACAAGGTGTTAGTGTGTGACCCATTAGGTCCAACTTAGCTTCTGACATAACTGGGCTTGGGCCCAACAAGCCCACAACCCAATTAATGACAACACAGAGCACTAGCAATGCTTTGTTGCCCCAGAACTAGTCAGATTAATGACTTGATCATCCTATTGCACATATTTGGTTATCGTATGTATTTCTCTTCGTCTCGGTTATCTTCCCATTAACCTAGGGTAAGGAAATGTATCAACCCCTGCGGTTTAGGGTAAGCTTTATTCGAAATAGGGAATCTTCAATTTACTGACTCTAAAGGCAGATCATCTCATGATCTCTTTTACTATGCATAGATTCCCTAGTCCCTGTAAATGTCATCCCGATTTCTCCGGTTTACAGAGAACCTAATTTCTCACAGAGATTTGACGAATTCCTTCAGCTTATTACCCTAGCCCTGTGCCCTTTAAGGACACGCCCAACACTATACCTATGAGTCTCCATGTTTCAGGCAGACGAGGCATACAATCAAAACATGCCTTCATGAACACAGTCTAGGTAATAACTTCTGGTCTAAGGAAAGACATACCCAAACATAAAGAGATTACTCTAATGACACTATCTGTGAGATTTCCTCATAGAGTCTCTTTTTGGGTCTGTTCAGTGCGAGCTATACTCTTATAGGTCCACCCACGACTTTAGCTAAGATATCTCCATATCTGCAGCTCATGAGGTCTTTACCTTGTATCCATATACAAGTAGATAAGTCGTACTAGTCTTTACTCGAGATCACTGATCCCCAAACTCAGTGTCTCTAGACTAGGAACATATAATTAGGAATAGACATGCAATATCCTTGAATCCTCATGATCATGATCTCATCAAAGATACTCAAGAGATACCTGTTCTATTCCAAGGGGTTTATTCAGTTCGTTCATAAAATATTAACAGTAATATCGAGACTTAATATGAAACTGAATAAATAGTGCTTTCATTTATTTGCGACAAACAAAGTTCTACATCTAGTGTCCTTTATTTAATCAAAAGATTGTCTTTAGGACACCCATATACTAACAAGCTCCCACTTGGCCCAGAGCCAATCAGACCTAAGTCGTATACCTAAAGCCACATAATCACTATCATGTTTTCTCTAAGAAACAGCCTTTATCAGAGAATCGGCCAGGTTTTTAACTGTGGGAATATAATCCATTTTTACATTCATCCTATCATTGATTACTCTAAGCAAGTGATATCTGCGGAGCACGTGTTTAGATCTTTGATGAGACCTAGGTTCCATTGACTACGTAATGGCTCTAGTGTTGTCGCAAAGCAACTGTATGGGCTCATCCACGCTTGGAACCACCCTAAGTTCAGTTATGAACTTCCTTGATCCACACGGCCTCCTAAGCCGCTTCTGAAGCAGCTATGTATTCAGCTTCTGTCGTTAAATCTGCTTTAGTATCTTGCTTGGAACTCTTCCAATATACTGCCCCACCATTTAAGGTGAATACGAACACTGATTGTGACTTGCAGTCATCTTTGTCACTTTGAAAGCTGGCATCAGTGAACCCTTTCACTGTTAACTCATTAACCCCACCATAGACCAGAAACGCATCCTTAGTTCTTCTTAAGTATTTAAGGATGGTTTTGACTGCCGTCCAGTGACCCTCTCCAGGGTCTGACTGGTATCTGCTCGTAATGCTTAAAGCATATGAGACATCTGGTCTCGTACATATCATGGCATACATGATGGATCCAATAGGCGAAGCGTATGGAATTCCACTCATGCGATCCTTCTCAGGCTGTAACTTAGGACACATAGCCCTTGATAGGTGTACCCCATGACTGACAGGAAGAAAACCACTTTTCGACCCTTCCATGCTAAACCTCTTTAGCATCTTGTCAACGTACGTGGATTGAGATAAACCCAGCAGCCTCTTGGATCTATCTCTATAGATCTTTATACCAAGTATAAAGGCTGCCTCTCCCAAATCCTTCATGGTAAAGTTTTCTGAAAGCCACTCTTTCGTTATTTTTAATGTGGGGATTTCATTTCCTATTAGCAATATGTCATCTACATAGAGCACTAGGAAGACGACATTACTCCCACTAACCTTTATGTAAACACAAGGTTCATCTTCGTTCTTGATAAAACCGTTACTCTTAACGACTTCATCAAAACGTATATTCCAACTCCTTGATGCTTGCTTTAGCCCATATATTGACCTTTGTAGTTTGCATACCATATGCTCCTGATCTTTGATTTCAAAGCCTTCAGGTTGTGTCATGTACACTTCCTCCTTCAAGAACCCATTCAAGAAGGCGGTCTTGACATCCATTTGCCAAATTTCATAGTCGTGGTATGCTGCTATTGCAAGCATGATCCTAATAGATTTGATCATGGCAACTGGTGAGAAAGTTTCATCATAGTCAACTCCTTGTCTTTGACGATACCCTTTCGCCACCAACCTAGCTTTGTAGGTCTGAACGTTGCCATCTGCATCAGACTTTCTTTTAAAGACCCATTTATTACCGATAGGAACTATTCCTTGCGGTTTAGGAACCAAGGTCCATACCTTGTTCTCATACATCGAATCCATTTCAGATTCCATGGCTTCAAGCCATCTTGAGGAGTCAACATCTTTGACCGCCTCCTCGTAGTTACTTGGTTCATCATCCTCAACAGTTTGCTGATTCTCAATCACAAACCCGTACCTCTCAGGTGGATGGATGACCCTCGTAGATCTACGGAGTTGTGTGTTTACTTCTCCATTGGAGAACGTCGCCTGCGGAGCAGACTCGGGTTCCTCAATCTGTTCTTGTGGATCTTGCACTTCTTCAAGATCAATCTTACTCCCACTGCCTCCTTGAGAGATCAAATCCTTCTCAAGGAACTCAGCATTCTTTGACACAAACACTTTGTGTTCTTCCATGGAGTAGAAGTAGTATCCCTTAGTACCTTTAGGATACCCCACAAATAGACATTTAGTACTCTTAGCACTAAGCTTGTCTGATGTCAACGCTTTGACATAAGCTGGCGATCCCCATACCCTGAGGTAACTCAGGTTGGGTCTCTTACCACTCTATATCTTATATGGTGTGGTCTGAACAGATTTAGACGGTACCCTATTTAGAAAGTTATGCCGCTGTGTCTAAGGCATATCCCCAAAACAATTTTGGAAGTTGAGTCTAACTCATTATAGACCTAACCATGTCTAACACAGTCTTGTTATTCCTGACACCGTTTTGGTGTGGTGTGTTAAGTGCAGTAAACTGCGAGAGAATTCTATTTTCTCTCTGATAATCCAGAAACTCTTGGCTCAAATATTCATTATCACGATCTGATCGTAATGACTTAACCATCTTGCCATGCCGTTTCACTACTTCATCAGTAAATGAAATAGGAGTTTCCTCCTCTAGCCACAATATACACTGGGCCACATAAATCACAATGAATGAGTTCTAATAACTCACTAGCCCTATGAATCTCAAGCCCTTTGGGCATTGACGAATCATTTTCCCAGCTAGACAAGATTCATACTGTCCATAGGATTCCAAATCCTTGGAGTCCAGGTATCCATCTCTATGCATCCTAGACAATCTTGTATCATTTATGTGCCCTAGTCTATAGTGCCAAAGATAGGATTGATTATCTATCCTAGGTCATTTCACATCTCCATTGAGCACTTTAGTTCCCATTTCCAAAACATACAAGCCATTAATTAAAGAAGCGTACCAAAACAATATCATTCAAAATGATAGAAAATGTACCATCCTTAATAATTAAAGCAAAACCATCTTGTTCTAAACAAGAAATAATATTTCCAGAAATGCCGGGAACATAAAGACAATTATTCAAATGCAATAAGGTGCCCGTAGGCTAATGAGGTCGGTATCCCCACCAGCATGAGCAACAACTCTTGCTTCATCACCTGTGCGGGGTCCACCTCGTTCTTCTCCAATCTTCTAGGCTTCTAAGCACCTGCAACACATTGCAGATAATAAGAACCATAACCGGTATCCAATACCTTATAAAGTCGGATTAGCATAAGAATAATTTATCTCAATCATGTGAATACCTGAGGTTGAAGCATCACCATGCTTCTTCACACTCTTCAGGTAGTCTGGACAATTCCTTTTCCAATGGCCATATTTGCCACAATGGAAGCACACAGCATCGCTTTTGTCCTTGGGTGCTCCCTTACCTTTCTTTTTGCCCTTTTTCTTATTGGGTTTTCCTTTGGGCTTAAGGGAGTTGCCTTTTGCAAGCTCCTTGCCCTTACCCATGGCCCTTTCAGGCCCACCAATCATAAGAGCTTGTGTCTCATCCTTCTTGATAGACATTTCAGCAGTCGTTAACATCCTTAACAACTCTAGCAAGCTCACAAGCATCCCATGCATGTTGTAATCCATTATGAATTCACTGAAAGAAGGAGGAAGTGATGATAAAACTAAGTCATTAATTAATTCAGCATCCATTGTGATCCCTAGACCCTCTAGCTTCTCAATGAGTGCCATCATCTTCAGTACATGGCGGTTAAAACACATGCCTTCAGTCATCTTGCACAGGAACAATTCCCTAAAGGTCTCATACCTCTCATGTCTGCCTTTAATATCATACAACTCCTTGAGATGCATGATAATAGAGGGGGCATCCATATGCTCGTGTTGCTTATGCAGTTCAGGCGACATGGATGCCAGCATGATGCAACAAGCCAACACATTATCATCCATGTGGATGCCAGCATGATGCAACAAGCCAACACATTATCAACCATGATGCATAATGTTTTATGAACACAGGATCAAATTTACATGTTCATAAAAACAAAGACTTTAACACTTTAAAGGATTTGTGATTCAAAATCCATATGCAGAATTTAAACTTTAACCCTTTAAAGATTTCTGACCGTGAAAAACTCCTTTCACAAACGAGGTACCATCACCCGCCGATGGTAAAGCAACCGGGCTCTGATACCACTTGAAAGTAAACTGGCCTTTGAAGGCCGATGCATGTAAGGTGTAAAACAAAATTTTTACTGCGGAACATACATGCACACATAGGTTCATGCTTTAAGACAGCATGATGTTACCTTGTTTTTGGCCTAATCAGTCAGGGAGATCAGATGTCAGGCTTGAAGGGTTCAAACCCTCTAATGGTGATCCACACCACCGTTCGTCAATGATGCAAGAACCCTTTCTTGAAAGCCACCAGATGAACACCACAGAGAGGCTTGCTAGGCGCACAAGTGGTGAAAGTGGAGGCTAGGTATTCTGTTTGGAAAGGTGTAGTGAACTACCCTACAGAATGGTGCATAGATGGAGGAGAGTTGGCTAGGTTTTCTCAAAACCCTAAGGTGAGGAACAAGTGTTATGCGCATACTTGGAGAAGAGGAGAGATTTTAAATCATTCAAAATGAAAACCAACTTTCAAACTACTTTGAAGTTTGCGCATGGAACGGTGAGGATAAGGTGGAGCTGTTGCAAAACCAATTTTGCCAACAACCTCCAATCTTATCCATATGAAATTAAGTTCAAAATAATTTAAACTTAAATTCATAAACTATCATATAGTATACACTTTTCATGTGCATAATTCAGCCCTAGAAGGGGTCCAAATATATTGAGTAGTTGCATTCAAAATTTGAATCAACTCACCCACTGATTCTCTCAACCACCAAATCTGAATGGAGCTTTGTTTTAAGTGAAAAGATGACATCCTTATCACTCAAACTTGCGCACCAAACAGCCCAAGGATGTGCTCCAAAGATGCGCTCCAAAGATGCTTCTTGATCCAAGGAATATGCTCCAATAAGATCCTGTCTTATCCTTTTGTTATAAAACAACTTTTCAAAGCCAATTCAAACTCGAATTCAAACACTTGAATTCAAATGTTCAAACATTCAAATTCAAAATTCAAAATTTCAAATTTCAAATTCAAAATTCGAATTTCAAAATTCAAATTCCATATTCAAATTTCAAAATTCAAATTTCAAATTCAAAATTCGAAATTCAAATATTTGATTATTAATTTAACTAATTAAATTAATTAGTAATGGCTTGGACTATCCAAACCCATTACTAAGCTCCATGCACCACCCACCCATTTAGGTGGGCTTCCAAACAGCTTCTTGGGCTAACAACCATTATTAAGCCCAATACCTTTAAAGCTAGTCCATCATGACTACAAGGTGTTAGTGTGTGACCCATTAGGTCCAACTTAGCTACTGACATAACTGGGCTTGGGCCCAACAAGCCCACAACCCAATTAATGACAACACAGAGCACTAGCAATGCTTTGTTGCCCCAGAACTAGTCAGATTAATGACTTGATCATCCTATTGCACATATTTGGTTATCGTATGTATTTCTCTTCGTCTCGGTTATCTTCCCATTAACCTAGGGTAAGGAAATGTATCAACCCCTGCGGTTTAGGGTAAGCTTTATTCGAAATAGGGAATCTTCAATTTACTGACTCTAAAGGCAGATCATCTCATGAAATCTTTTACTATGCATAGATTCCCGAGTCCCTGTAAATGTCATCCCGATTTCTCCGGTTTACAGATAACCTAATCTCTCACAGAGATTTGACGAATTCCTTCAGCTTATTACCCTAGCCCTGTGCCCTTTAAGGACACGCCCAATAGTATACCTATGAGTCTCCATGTTTCAGGCAAATGAGGCATACAATCAAAACATGCCTTCAAGAACACAGTCTAGG
Organism: Gastrolobium villosum; assembly: GCA_032173675.1. NCBI lineage: Eukaryota > Viridiplantae > Streptophyta > Magnoliopsida > Fabales > Fabaceae > Gastrolobium > Gastrolobium villosum. The sequence goes on along the minus strand of JAVKPL010007207.1, from coordinate 12,221 downwards.
TAATAACTTCTGGTCTAAGGAAAGACATCCCCAAACATAAAAAGATTACTCTAATGACACTATCTGTGAGATTTCCTCATAGAGTCTCTTTTTGGGTCTGTTCAGTGCGAGCTATACTCTTATAGGTCCACCCACGACTTTAGCTAAGATATCTCCATATCTGCAGCTCATGAGGTCTTTACCTTGTATCCATATACAAGTAGATAAGTCGTACGAGTCTTTACTCGAGATCACTGATCCCCAAACTCAGTGTCTCTAGACTAGGAACATATAATTAGGAATAGACATGCAATATCCTTGAATCCTCATGATCATGATCTCATCACAGATACTCAAGAGATACCTGTTCTATTCCAAGGGGTTTATTCAGTTCGTTCATAAAATATTAACAGTAATATCGAGACTTAATATGAAACTGAATAAATAGTGCTTTCATTTATTTGCGACAAACAAAGTTCTACATCTAGTATCCTTTATTTAATCAAAAGATTATCTCTAGGACACCCATATACTAACATTATTTCGGTTCCTCATCATGACACTACACATGTTACACAAAGGAATGAGTTGATCAGGCTCACACTAAGGGATCACAAATGCAATAATCATCAAGAGTACCAAAACAACTACAAAGCATTAAACACCAAGCAAACATAACATCAATCTACAAGTTTCCCTGAGAAACTGCTCTGATACCATAAAATCTAACACCCCGTTCTAGAACCGGTTTGTTAACATCGACTTATGATATTAAGCGCAGTTACAATCACATTGGTTCAATTAAAATCCGGTTAAATTTTTCTTCTAAAACCAAGACGAATTTAAATTACCCAATTGCTTGACCATAACCATATTACATTGCGGAATAAAGTAATTCAAGCTTAATACCATACACTCATTTCATCAGACCAAACATTACTGCTATGGTGTGCCAAGTAGTCCCCTTAGACCACTAAGGCATAAAACTCATTTTTTATTGCTTTTAAACACTAAACATGTCCACTCTTTATTTATTTAAGAAAATACTATATTACTCTTATGGTCTCTATTTTTCCAATATATTATAGGATTTTTCATTAGCTACACTTGGGTTCAAACCGCGCTCAAATCGGAGCACCGTAGCCTAAGTTATGAGATTTTTACGAAATGGAATGCTGAATTCCCCAGGACCCCCACGCTCATAGCGTGGATCTCACGCTTATAGCGTGGGCAGTCAGAAAGGTTGATGCTCATAGCGTGAATCTCACGCTCATAGCGTGGGCAGTCAGGAGCAAGCACCAAAACAGGGCAATTTGACCTGCCTGTGGTGTTTTAACCATAACTTTAGTTATACTTATCCAAATTACACAATCTTGGTCTCTATGGAAAGCTAAGAAACATATCTACAACTTCCATCCAGACACAAAGGTCCAAATCTATCATATAGGATACGAAATCTGGACAACAAGATAGGGTATCTTTTTTTTTAATTGGTTTTCCAACCTAAAGGTCTTCCTTCACCTATTTGACATCATATAATCCCTTTCACTACATGAATTCTAGTCTTTAAAGACACTCATACACTAAGAAGGGCATGCATACCATTTAATCTTACATATATCTTCATTAATTACAATATTACAACATCATCAGGTCTCAATTACATCATTGTCCTTACAGATTTCATATACATGCCAAAGGACTTAGCTACAAAAGGAACATGATCAAAGCAAGTAACCATGTACCAGATACCAATTACTACCACAATGATCATGCACTAAGTCCTCCAAAATACTTCATGTGACATCAAAATATACATATAGCAATTCTAAATGGATGCAACTCAAAATGTCAAGCTATCAGGTACAATCTACTTATGCTTCTTGCTTCGATCAACCTCACCTCTATCAGTACCTGAAATGATGCCCCACAACACGGGGTGAGATATACGAATATATCACAGTAAACCAGGGGTCCTTGGAGATCACTCCACCCTAAGGTTCACTTCTGATGTACACATAATCATAACAGTTCAACACATTCTTATCAATAACCATTATATGGACTTCCAAGAGAGATCCTCAAAGGGCTGTTTCTCTTAGGCACTTACCACATGGAGATCCACATAGGGTTGTTTCCAAGGGAAGTCCTTAACCTCAACCTAGGAACCTCCAAGAGAGATCCACATAAGGCTGTTTCTCTTAGGCTCTAACCACATGGAGATCCACATAGGGCTGTTTCCAAGGGAAGTTCCTACCAATCATCCTCATCATAATACTATCAGTCATAACCTCAATCACAATCCTCAACCATTACCTCATTCATTATTTTCTACCTCTATAACCATTCCTCAATGACTCTTCAACAATCAACATCAACCAATAATCATGAATCAATCATAACATGTATCAATGAATGAGTCAATGCATGAGCATACAATTACTATCATAATTATATATCACATCTCAAAAACCATTTCTCCTCAATGGAGTATGGTGGAATACTCAATGGGATCAACCCCAAGGTCCAAAGGTTTACCTTGCTTTTGAACTCTCCTCAATTGCATACAACCACAAGGGTTGGTCACTCCACTTGGTTCTCTTGCCTCAATCCTATTAATACAAGGAACACAATCAATTCTATAATCAAACAATGGCTCACCATTAAAGAATATCCTTAATTTCCAAGCATAATTTGCTCAAATAACAAACTTTACCAAAATGACAATCTAAACTCATTTCTACCGTTTATTTATCATTTCTATCATTTTCCATAACATACACTAAGTCTCAATCCTTCTTGAACATAGCCAATCTACTCACATTAACATAAAACCCTAAAACACTATTCATCAAAACCTAAATCATGCAAAACCCAAGGAATTTGTGTGAAAAAGAGTGGAAAACTCACCACAATGGATCACACAACAAGGAATGATTGTTCCTCAAACTTCCATGGAGGTAGAAGCCAACAAATCCCTCAACTTTTCATATGGGTCGGATTTAGGGGAGGAGAAATCTCACACCACACTACTCCCCACTAAGAACCAAGCTAGGATTAAGGATGAGGGGAAGAATCTAAGTGGTTTAGGCTTTTGAATCAATGGAAAAGGTTGATAAATGATGAATCTAGGGTTTTTCCCTTCTCCCTTCTTCTCCTTCTCTTCTTCCTCTCTTCCTCTCTTCTTTCTCTCTTCTGTCCTTTGCTGCGACAGGTTGGGGAGGGGAATATGGGTTCTTTAAGTGGCTTGCCACTTAACATAGGTTAAGTGGGTATTGGTTCATCTATCTATTCAACTCCATTAATTACCAAACTTTACCCAAAAGTCTGTAATATTTTTCTAGAAATATTTTCACTTTCATTTTTATATTTTGGGTACTTTTGCCTACACCCCTTTATACCCCTTAATTTTCACTGAGTACATTTTTTACCTCAAAAGTGACCCCAACTCACTTAATTAAGCATTCTTCTTAATTTTACTCACTAATACATGCTTAATTATTTAATTAAAAGTAATTAATTAAATTCTTAAATTAGGGATGTTATAGACATAAATGGGCTTGGGCCCAACAAGCCCACAACCCATCTAATGATAACAGAGAGCACTAGCAATGCTTTGTTGCCCCAGAGCTAGTTAGGTTAATGACATGATCATCCTATTACACATACTTGGTTTCCGTATATATTTCCTTTCGTCTCGGTTACCTCCCCATTAAACCTAGGGTAAGGAAACGTATCAACCCTTGCGGTTTAGGGTAAGCTTTATTCGAAATAGGGAATCTTCAATTTACTGACTCTAAAGGCAGATCATCTCATGATCTCTTTTACTATGCATAGATTCTCGAGTCCCTGTAAATGTCATCCGATTTCTCCGGTTTACAGATAACCTAATCTCTCACAAAGATTTGACGAATTCCATCAGCTCATCACCCTAGCCCTGTGCTCTTTCAGGACAAGCCTAAAAATATACCCATGAGTCTCCATGTTTCAGGAAGAGGAGGTATACAATCAAAGCATGTCTTCTAGAACACAGTCTAGGTGATAACTTCTGGTCTAATGAAAGATATACCCAAATATAAAGAGACTACTATAATGACACTATTTGTGAGATTTTCTCATAGAGTCTCTTTGTGGGTCTGTTCAGTGCGAGCTATACCCTTATAGGTCCACCCACGACTTTAGCTAAGACATCTCCAAATCTGTAGTACATGAGGTCTTTACCTTGTATCCAAACACAAGTAGATAAGTCGTGATAGTCTTACCCGAGATCACTGATCCCCATTCTCAGTGTCTCTAGACTAGGAACATAAAATTAGGAATAAACGTTCGGCATCCTTGAATCCTCATGATTGTGATCTCATCACAAATACTCAAGAGATACCTGTTCTATTCCAAGGGGTCAATCAAGTTTATTCATAATATATTAACAATAATATTGAGACAAAATATGAAACATGATAAAGAGTGCTTTATTATTTATTTTCGACAAAAAGGTCAACCTCTTATGTCCTTATTAATCAAAAGATTGTCTCTAGGACACCCATATACTATCATTCTTTAGCTATAATTCTTTATGCGCAAATGAGATGTTTGATATTATATATGTAGTGTTGTTGAAATTACATATAAATTTAGGTATTGAAGGAGTTAGAAAATAATAGACAGAACAATATCATATGATATTGGATATTCCTAGATACAAAATATAAAGGACTAATTCCAAATTACATTAGTCCCTAATTACACTAAAAAAAGTTCTCTAAAATTTATTAGACCTTGATAAGTACATTGGAATCTTTGGAGCGGCAATAGGCTTCCTTCCAGACAAGATTTTTTGCATGAATTTCAGCAAAATGACCCAGCAAATAAGCCTTCCTCTCTTCTTTGCGCTGGGCTACAGCAACATAAAGAGGCTTTTGTCCAACAAACTTATGATTCATTTAATTCAAGGCTTTACTTGCTTCCTGATGTGCCTCTGGCAAGTGTGATTTTTCTGTGTTAAAATTGACAATAATTGAGTCATAAGAGAGCAATTTAAATACATATTTGCTAATTATGTTGATTCTTTGTATGTCAATAATATGCACCTTTTAGTTGTGTTTTTACAGGAAAAAGAAGTGAAATTTGAATTCAAAATTTGAATTCAAAAATGTTTTTAATTTAATTCTTCCGTTGCGTAATAAGTTTTAATTTAATTCTTCAGTTACGTAATAAGTTTTAATTAAATCTTCCGTTATACGTTTCACCAGAGGGACATTTTCGGGAAAGAAGTACTGTGCTGTGCGAGAAAAAAAAGTCTTATAAATTCTTCACAGAACCCTAAGAGGAACTGAGAAAAACATTGAGATAGATTCTGAAACATTGAGACAAACACAGTGAGACACACAAGTGAGGGTAGATCTGGATCTGGAAAGACTGGAGGAGAAGGGCTCTGTGGCGTTCTTCATCTTGTTCCAGGTAAAAAGGAAGAGATTCGAAAAATTGCGAGGATCAGCATTTAAAGCTCATCATGTCACATTTCAAATTGTCCCTGATCAACGCTGCAGCATTTAAAGCTCATTACATCACATTTCAAACGATCCTCAATTAGCGCTGAAGCAATTAAGGAAAGAATCTGCAATCAAAGCGCTGAGTCAAAGCACAGTTGGCACTGTAGCAAATAAAGATAGGATGCTTTGTCAGCATTACATCAAAATGAAGTGTCATCCTTATCTACTCACGCAGCATTACATGGACAATGCACCAGGTGTAGGGGTGTTAACGGGCCGAGCCGAGCCGAGCTTTGATCTTAACGGGCCAAGCCTGTATTTAAACGTGTCTGACTGGCCTTAGCCTGTTACCTGTCACGAATATAATATTGGCCTGTGGCCTGGTTTATTTACAAAAAATAAAAGCTTGTATGAAGCCTGTTAGCCTGTTAGCCTTTTAAAAAAAACACCATAATTCCACAAAAATTCAATGTATATCCAAATAGAATATACAATCAACAGCATTACAGCACTAATAATTCCACAAAGATTCATAAATTCAATGTATACCCAAAAAACATAATATAGAACAGAATCATTCAAAAAATCTACTTAATCAATAAACTAAAGTAGTACCAAATTCTGCAAATCCAAAAGAACAAGAAAACTACAAATTCTGCTTAAACAATTTAATATACTCATATCAACAATTTAATATATTGCGATGTTGCCTCCTCCTACATAAAAAACAAAAAACAAGTCAAAAACAAGTCAAAAAACAAGAGAATGAGGCAACTAATGTTACGTTTAATATTGGATACTTGTTTTGTGCTTTCCCTGTTTGTACCCAACTAATATATATTAAGATTAAACTATATAAATATATATATATTTATATATATATATATATATATACATATAAATGCTAAGTTATAAAATTTAAAGGTGCGGTGTAATTTAAACGTGCAGTATATATATATATATATATATATATATATATTATCAACCCTCGCGATCTGCAATGTAACAAAGTCGACAAAATATGTATATGTGAATGCACAAAGTAATAGGATCTTCCATCAAGTCAAGTATCACAAAATTCTAATAAAAGAAAATAAAAATCAAATTGTGAAGAAGTTAGAGTACTTGCAATTATAACATCAAAATGGATGCCTGTGTATTAGCCTTACGTGTTATAGGATTACGTGGAAATTCAAAGTAATAGCCTTAAGTGTTATAGGATCTGATGGAAATTCAATAAAAAAATAGAGGGATAATGGATGCCTGTGTAATAACATTCCAAAATTCATTGTTTATTATTAATCTTTATGTGCACATGCTGTGTCGGCGTTTTATTACATCTCTGCATAATGGCAGGCTGATTTTCGTACAATAATGCAAGAAAACTCCCCTATAAAATCTAGGGATGGCAGCAAAAATTACAAACCTGAAATGAGATTGAACCAAAGTGGTGGGTTGTGACTTGTGAGTCTTTGTATTTATATCAGCTTTGATGGACAGCTCGAAGTGCCTCGAACAAGGGTTGAAATAGAGACAAATATGTTGGGTCTGTGTTTGCTGGGATAGGTTAGGGCTGATGAAAAATATATTTAGGAGAAAGAGAACAGATAAGGACTTTTGAATAATTGGTATAAAAAAAGGTTAACGTAAACGGGCCGGCCTTGAAGGCTTGAAGGCCGGGCCTTTCATATACAGCCTGAAGCCTTTTAACTAATCGAGCTTTTACATGAGTACAGGTTTGAGCCCAACAACTGAAAAAGGAAGGCCGGGCCGGGCCGATGGAGGCTGGGCCTAAGGCCCCTGTCGGGCCCCTGGCCTTATTATCACCCCTAACCAGGTGGCTATATAAAAGGGCCCTCTCCACCATTCCAGAGACATCCCACACAATTCATATCCCACACAATTCAGAATTCCACACAATTCAGAGGTCACTCCATTAGGATTTCTTCTAGTTTTTCTTCTTTTTCTTTCTTCTAGTTTATGTTTTATTTTTTGAGATCAGTCATGACTATGGTTGGCTAGATCTCTTTTTATTGTAGTCAGGGTCACGATCCATATGTGAACCCTTGATACGAAGGATTGATTTGTGATTTTTGGTTTATATAATTATCTTTATTTTTACTCTGTGCGAATTTTATATTCCCTTTGTTAGAGTTGATCAATCTGATAGTTGGGGATATTCTGAGGATCAAAACCCTAGATAGGAATATTGGGGTTTTGATCTCGAAAGGGGGTAAGATAACAATCTGTATGTGTGCTAGGAATAGACGTGTATATGATTGCAGATGCTTAAATTATCGCGCCCATTGCTTGATCCCATGAGAAACATTGCAAGGAATTGGGGTTTCTCATGGGATTAAAGGGTTAACCCTGCAAGGAATTGAGGGTTAACTATTAAATCTTTTAGATGATAATTTATCTGAGTAATTATATAAATAATTATTATAAATCAATCCGGAGTACAAAGCGGGGATCATTTGGTGAATGAACCCTGGCTACAATGCTTTTCTTATCCTTTTACAAATCACTTCTCATTTTTATTGTTTTAATTCTCAAAACAAAAAAAATACAAAAATAAGTCTTTTATTTCCAGATTTCAAATTTCACTCAATTTGACAATATTTGTCACAACCCTATTTGAATTCCTTCCATTCCTTAAGAAAAAAGTTTAATTGATATTAGATCCTAATCCCTGTGGAGACGAACTTTATTTATCACTTTATTACTTGTGCGATCGGTATACTTGCTGGAGAGCATCACTTCCTCAGGAGTAGAAAATGCCATGAAACCATATCCTTTGCTCTTCCAATGTGCGTCAAGCATCACCTTGCAAGATGTTATGGTTCCAAACTTAGAAAATAGTTCCTTCAACTTTTCATCATCGAAGTTTTCGTCAAGAAATTTCAAATATAAATTAGCACCTTGTGATTTCTTATATATGCTAATTTTGGCTTTCAACTCTGCCTCTCTTTCACGAATAAAATCTTATAATCCACAATAGTAGTTCCATTTAACATCTCAATTGCAGTAGCGGCTGATTCTCTTTGGAAATTCACAAAACCAAAACATCTAGAGTTTCCATTTACATCTTTCATTATTTTTGGGCTTGGCCCGTTAGACCTTTCTGTATTCTATAAATAGAATACTCTTGTACAGTTTTATTCACAATTCAATAATATTTCAAATACCTTTTTCAAGTCGAATCTCTATAACATAACACAATCACTTTTCGTACGACATAACTTTTATACATCCCTTGAACTAAAACCAAACCAACTTCTAAATATGAAACTTGTTTTTTTCTTCCCCTTGTAATGAACATTATTCAGTAAGCATTATGGAAATAAAAAAATGAATGGGTCCTGAGTAAATTTTTTTTTGACCGATACAAAAAGAAAGTATTTCGACTTTACCAATACAAAAAGAATACAAATGCGTTACATATTCTCTATTCCCTTTGATAAGTTGAAGCAGAGGAATTAGATAAAAGAAAAAAAAGAAAAAACAATACCTAAATAAGGGTGTGTGGAGAGAATGGATTCCAATAGAAAAAGCCGCCTAGGTTATCCATGTAAAACCTGAGTCATCGGCGAAGTGAAAAAGGAAAGTCAAGTGAAAAAGTAAAGTGGATATAGTGATACGGTACGTTTACCCATTTATACATATATTAAATAAGGATGTAATAATTAAGAAACAAATACTATATGAAAATAAGGAAACAGATATTCTTTAATAAATTCTTTTGATATATAATCTTTTTCATATAGGCACATTAGTTGATCCTCACTCAAAGACACCATCACAAGATTTTGAAATATTCCTAAATCTGCTCGAATATGGCAGACTTCTATATTTTTTCCTTTCCGTAATCATAGAATCCCTCACTTTTTATCCTCGATCATATATCTTAGGGTGAATTCATATTCTTATTTTTTTCTCTTTCCCTCTTCAATTAATTAACCCTATTATTTTCAATTCGCTTTCCTCTGGATCTTGGTCTCTCCGTTCGAATCCATGGAGAGAAAATATCACTATGTCGATTGCTTGAAGATGGGAGTTCCTGCGTTTTATAGATGGTTGGCGGTGAAATATTCGATGGTGATTGTGGATGCGATCGAGGAGTAACCAGTGGTTATCGACGGCGTTCGATTCCCAGTCGATATGAGTAAGAAGAACCCTAACAACATCGAATATGATAACCTCTACCTCGACAAATTGAAATTGAAATTCCTTTTCTTGAGTTGGTTTTGTTGCAGCATCTCCGGTGTATATTAACACACAGCACATGTCACACAATTACAAATTAACATAACGAAGAAACACACACCAATAGCCATATAGAGCAGCTTCCGAGGGCGGACCATGACAAATAGCCTATCAATGTAGTCAAACATGCACTCAAACACCTCATAAAAACAGGTCGGAGATGGCTGCAACAAAACCAACTCGAGAAAAGGAATTTCAATTTCAACTTGTCGAGTAGAGGTTATCGTATTCGATGTTGTTAGAGTTCTTCTTACTCGTATCGACTGGGAATCGAACGCCGTCGATAACCACCGGTTACTCCTCGATCGCATCCACAACCACCATCGAATATTTCACCGCCAACCATCTATAAAACGCTGGAACTCCCATCTTCAAGCAATCGACATAGTGATACTGTCTCTCCATGGATTCGAACGGAGAGATTAAGATCCAGAGAAAAGCGAATTGAAAATAATAGGGTTAATTAATTGAAGAGGGAAAGAGAAAAAAAATTAAGAATAGGAATTCACCCTAAGATATATGATCGAGGATAAAAAGTGAGGGATTCTGTGATTACGGAAAGGAAAAGATATAGAAGTTTGCCACATTCGAGCAGATTTAGGAATATTTCAAAATTTTGTGATGGTGTCTTTGAGTGAGGATCAACTAATGTGCCTATATGAAAAAGATTATATATCAAATAATTTTATTAAAGAATATATGTTTCCTTATTTTCATATCTCAGTATTTGTTTCTTAATTATTACATCCATATTTAATTTATGTATGGATGGGTAAACTTATCGTATCACTATTTCCACTTTCCTTTTTCACTTGAATTTCCGTTTTCACTTCGCCGATGACTTAGGTTTTAAATGGATAACTTAGGCGGCTTTTTCTATTGGAATCCATTCTCTCCACACACCCTTATTTAGGTATTGTTTTTCCTTTTTTTTTCTCCAATTCCTCTGCTTTCACTTATCAAAGGCAATAGAGAATATGTAACGCGTTTGTATTCTTTTTGTATTGGTAAATTCGAAATACTTTCTTTTTGTATCGGTCAAAAAACAATTTACTCAGGACCCTTTCATTTTTTCATTTCCATAATGCTTACTGAATAATGTTCATTAAAGGGGAGGAAAAAAAAACAAGTTTCATATTTCGAAGTTGGTTTTGCATTGGTTCGAGGAATATAAAATTTTATGTAATTCGAAAATCGTGTGTTATGTTATCAAGATTCGACTTGAAAAAGTTGTTGAAATATTATTGAATTGTGGATGAAACCTACAAGGTATTCTATTTTCTAGAATCCAAAAGGACTAACGGGCCAAGCCCAAAATAATAAAAGTGAAACCCTAATACCTTCTAGAGGATTCTAAATAATTAAAAATAAATAAATAGAATAATTGCTAATATTTACAAAAAATAAATAAACCATAATATTTACAATAAGAAATAAACCCTAATATTTAGATAATTCATTTTGCGCGCCGTAACTTTTTTTTTGTTTCAAAAGATGCGGGCCCCTATAAAATGTTACGTGTGTAAGAAATTTTTTATGGTCATGTTAAATGATGAATACAAACCCTTTAGTTTAATTTTAACTCTAAATACTAATATAGTTCTCATAGGTTATGACTCAATCCAAGTCCCACATATTGTTTGGCACCAGGAAAGAGCTTAGAATAATGAATCACCAAAGTTCACTAACGTGTATGTGAAAAATATATCTGAAGCATATACTAATGACGACTTGAAGAATCTATTTAGCCCTTATGGTAGAATAACTAGTGCTGAGGTAATAAAAGATGTAAATGGAAACTCTAGATGTTTTGGTTTTATGAATTTCCAAAGAGAATCAGCCGCTACTGCAATTGAGATGTTAAATGGAACTACTATTGCGAATGACAAGATTTTATTCGTGAAAAGGTAGAGTTTAAAGCCAAAATTAGCACATATAAGAAATCACAAGGTGCTAATTTATATTTGAAATTTCTTGACGACAACTTCGATGATGAAAAGTTGAAGGAACTATTTTCTAAGTTTGGAACCATAACATCTTGCAAGGTGATGTTTGACGCACATGGGAAGAGCAAAGGACATGGTTTCATGGCATTTTCTACTCCTGAGGAAGAAAGTAAAGCCTTGAATTAAATGAATCATAAGTTTGTTGGACAAAAGCCTCTTTATGTTGTTGTAGCCCAGCGCAAAGTAGTAAAGGCTTATTTGCCAGGTCATTTTGCTGAAATGCATGCAAAAAATCTTGCCTAAGGAAGCCCATTGCCGCTCCAAAGATTCCAATGTACTTATCAAGGTCTAGTAGATTTTAGAGAACTTTTTTTAGTGTAATTAGGGACTAATGTAATTTGGGATTAGTCCTTTATATTTTATATCTAGGAATATCCATATTATATGAGATCGTTTTATCTATTATTTTTCTCTAACTCCTTCCTCTTTCCTTCCTCCTCTCTAACAATACTAGAATCTAACCAAGTACTTAAAACATACA